>VSMD01039271.1:0-39059 GCA_008750895.1 Mirza zaza
GCCTAAGCGCAACTTCCATTTTCCATCAGCCAACACCCTCTCTAGAACATTCGAAACTATTCCCCACTCGATCATAAGTTTCCCTCTCCTTTCCAGTTTCTGTCACTGTCACCAGAATGTTCTAGAGGCAAGAGCCTTTCTTTCTCAACACCTTCATCTCCTGGCGCCCAGCAGTGTGTCGAAAAATTAAATCGTTTCCGTAGCCTCTTCCCTCTCCCACTTATGTCAGGCAGACGTCCGAGATGGGCTCCCAGACTCGAGCCTTTGGCGTCTATAGCTCATATCGCTCTTTCTTCTTTTCTTGAGTAGGTTCTTGCTTGCTACAGGCCAGCCTCAAATCCCTGGCCTCAAGAGGTCCTCCCACCTCCACCTCTGCCAAGTAGCTCTCGCTACAGGCACAAGCCACCGGCCCTCTCCCGGGTTATTTTCCCTCCTTGGGACTTTGCGAGGAGGGAGTTCACTCCTGTGATCAGGGCACGCCATGCCGCAGAGCAGAAGGGACCTCGCAGATGTAAATGAGGGCTCCAAGATCAGCTGACTTTGAGCAAATCGAAGGAGACATTACCTTGGGTGGGCCTGGCCTAATCAGGTGAGCCCTCGCATAAGAGACTGGGCTCCCGCGGGAAGGAAATTCAAAGCCTAAAAGCGATCCTGCTACTGGCCATGAAAAAAAATAAGGTCTCGTGTAGTCGGAGAGAGCCACGTGGAGAGGGTCTAAGACGAGCTTCCAGGAGTCAGGAGTGACCACTGGGCGGCAGTTAGCAAGACACTGGGGACCTCAGCCCTGCAGCCATGGGTGGATAGAATCTGCCAACAGGAGCGGGCTGGGAGTGGACCTTTGCCCAGTCAAGTCTCCAGGTGAGAACAGAGCTAGGTGACACCTTGATTTCAGCCTTCGGGGACACTTCGCAGAGGACCGAGATTAAGCTACTGCGTTTGCAGTCACTTGTTACCCAGCAATCGAAATCTCGCATGCCTTCTCCCTTCCAGTGTTAACCTCTGACGCTGGAAGTTGTTGAGGTTGGGTTTTGTCCTCACCCAACACCTTCTGTCTTTTGCTGGACTCTCTTTTCTTCTGTCTCGATACTCTTCAAAGTGACTATGTTTAACGAAATCACTTTAATAAGCATCTACATGGGGTTCTCTCTAGATTTTCTAGACTGCTCTTCTCGCTTAAGTCCATGTCCTATTTTTCCTATTGCCTGCTGCTCAGCTCCATGGGGCACCACCAAACTCCCCATGTGATAGCTCCAAAACCTACTTCATTTGCATGATGAACATGAGGCAATAAAAAGTTAAAGATACTTTTTTTTTTTTTTGAGACAGAGTCTCGCTTTGTTGCCCAGGCTAGAGTGAGTGCCATGGCATCAGCCTAGCTCACAGCAACCTCAGACTCCTGGGCTCAAGCAATCCTCCTACCTCAGCCTCCCAGGTAGCTGAGACTACAGGCATGTGCCACCATGCCCGGCTCATTTTTTCTATATATATATTAGTTGGCCAATTAATTTCTTTTCTATTTTTAGTAGAGACGGGGTCTCACTCTTGCTCAGGCTGGTTTGGAATTCCTGACCTCGAGCGATCCTCCCGCCTCGGCCTCCCAGAGTGCTAGGATGACAGGCGAGAGCCACCGCGCCCAGTCTAAATGCACCTTTTTAATGCCATCTCTCCTTCTTGCTGAATACCCTCCTCCTAACTGGGCCAGCCCTACTGATGACCTCTCCATTTCTCCAGTCATTTCATCTGCAAAAATCACTAGGACACACTCATTCCTTTTTCCATTGGAACCAGCAATCAGCCAAGTCTTGTTGGTTTTTTTTTTTTAACAAGAATGTACATTCAAGGCCTCTTTTCTACTCCCCATGGATATTGGTGTGGCCTTTCCCCCACTAATTTATCAAAAAACTATTTCAAAATCCCTAAATATTTACAAGTCTTACAAAAGGCAACAGAATCAACGCAGTCTCGAATGGGTTCTCAAACTCCAATACACGTAGGTTTCAAACTTCAGTTTTGTCACTTGACTGCAATGGTCTACTAATGTTTGTTTGGTTTTTTTTAATGTCTCTGGGATTCAGTTTCCTCATCTGATTATCAGAGAAGAAAACATCTACTTCTCAGGGCTGCTGTGAAGAGACATGAAAGGGAACACAATACAGAGGGTGGCTGTACTAATTACTACCTGAAATACTGGCAGCAGGACCGGTTTTCCCTGGCGATCAGGCGTGAAAGTTTAACAAGCCCTTCGATTTCTCCTTGTGCATCCACTTGCCGGACCATTGGGGTGACCTTGACCAATGTCACACGCGGTAACTTCATCAGAGCTTGTTTTGAGTCTCCATCCAGACCGTTAGCTCTCGGAAAACTCTGACGATATTGTCCTGTTTATCCTCTTTTCTTCATGAATGCCGATTGCCAAACTCTGCAATAAGCAGTGATGAAGAAACTGAGAAGTGATTCAAAGGGAAACTTGGCAGCACAAAAGGAGTGAGGACAGAAAAGAAAGTGACAAGGGCGAATGCAATGGCAGGCTTCATCTTAGCCAAAATCAAAGTGAAGCCAACGATGTTTCAGTGTGCTGAGGTTATTCTTTTATTTTTTTTATTTTTATTTTAACATATTATGGGGGTACAAGTGTTAAGGCTATGCATATTGCCCATGCCCCACCCCCCCGGAGTCAGAGCTTCAAGCGTGCCCATCCCCCAAACGTTGCACATCTCACTCATTGTGTTTGTATATACCTGTCCCCCCTCCCCCCTCCCACCCACCCGACACCCGATAGATGTTACTCCTATGTGTCCACTGAGGTGCTGATCCGTTAATACCAGTTTGCTGGTGAGTCCATGTGGTGGTTGTTTTTCCATTCTTGGGACACTTCACTTAGCAGAATGGGCTCCAGCTCTAGCCAGGAAAATACAAGAGATGCTAGATCACCACTGTTTCTTAAAGCTGAATAGTACTCCATAGTATACATATACCATATTTTATTAATCCACTCATGGATTGATGGGCACTTGGGTTATTTCCACATCTTTGCGATTGTGAACTGTGCTGCTATAAACATTCGAGTGCAGATGTCTTTTTTGTGGAGTGTCATTTGATCTTTTGGGTAGATGCCCAGTAGTGGGATTGCTGGATCCAATGGTTACTCTTAAGGATAAATTTCCCTTGGGATATACATGCCCTCGCTGGGGTTGGATCTTCCGGGATAGTTAAATTTTCCCATGGGAGGAGAGAGAAGCAGATTCTAGTGTCATTCCTCTTGTCATATGCAGCCCACAGAAAATACACACAATATGAATGGGATTCTTTTGTAACAAAAGGAAAGGATCAAATAACTGGATATGCTTGACAATGTGTAAGAGGTGCCCCAGAGGTGCAAATAGTTAAAAACCTAACTTTTTATCTACCGCGGCTGAAGATATCTCTACGTAAGAGGAAAACATCAAACTAGGCTGCTGGTGAGATGACAGGACTGAGACCCAGTGGATGACGTCTCTTAGGAAACTTAGCAGACGATTACTGTGAGTATGTGACAACAGTCACACAACTTCATTTCCTGCCAGGCAGCACAGGGACCCAACATTCATAAAAATGCTTTCTTAGTCTATAAAAAATAAACCAGAAGGTGTCAGTTAAAATTCCTAAAGTGATTTAAAAAAGCTTTCATTCGTTTCTTCCATTCACCATTGCCAGAGAAATTAGCAAAAAAAAAAAAAAGTCTTAGAAGTGGACATGCTCTGGTCAAAACCTGGGGGTACAAGAGCTTATAAAAAATTGTACAGGAAGACAGTCCCAGAGAGCAGAAGCAGCTGCATGTGCAGGTGAAATTCAAAGAAACCCAAGCAGGAAGGGGGTAGGGCATCAGGAGCAATTTTATGAATAGGTGAGAGACAACTGAAGACTCATGAGGAGTGAGGAAACAACAGAAGCGAAGGTTCTACTTGGCCTTGGCAGACATCCCTAGCAAGATCATCACTGGGCAGTGGATCTACCGTGTTTCCCCAAAAATAAGACAGGGTGTTGTATTTATTTTTCCTCAAGAAGACACCCTAGGACTTATTTTCAGGGGATGTGCTATTTTTTTTAAGTATAGTACAACCATCTACACTGATTCAAACAAGTCGTCTTCTTCTGGAACATCATCATCACTCTCCAAACCCCGAATCCCATCCTCAATGTCTTGCGACTCTATTTCCTTTAGAACCACTGGCCCCTATCTCTCCCGTTGAGCACTAGAGCTGTCACGGGGCAGATGAGAAGGGCTGCTCCTGTTCTTTCCCGCTCCGCGACCACAGGCAAGGGTTGTGCAGATGCGCTGCGCAGCCACGCCCATCACTAGGGCTTATTTTCATAGCCACGCCCATCACTAGGGCTTATTTTCATAGCCACGCCCATCACTAGGGCTTATTTTCATAGCCACGCCCACCACCAGGGCTTATTTTCATAGCCACGCCCACCACCAGGGCTTATTTTCATAGCCACGCCCATCACTGGGGCTTATTTTCGGGGTAGGGCTTCTATTGCACACGTGATTAGACATCCTGCTGGGGCTTGTTTTATGGTGGGGGTCTTATTTTGGGGGAAACACGGTAACATGGTCCTGCCCTGTTGAAGTGTATCTACCACTAAGTTCAAGGAGGGGAGGGGAGGGGAGGGGAGGGCAGGGCAGGGCAGGGCAGGGCAGGGCAGGGCAGGGCAGGCATTCTCAAAGCAGCTGGGACAAGAATAGAAAGGCAAGAGATGGTGAGAATGGTACCATGTGGGGAGAACTCATACGCGATTTTACATAGACTAGTTGAATTTTCCCGGCAACAACTCTCTAAGATGAGCATCACTACACGCATTGTACAGGTGTGTGTAGGTACAGGCCCCAGAAGGATAAATGAGGGTGAGGATGAGGTTATTGCTGAGCGAGCATTTCCATCTTCTCCTGGCCCCACGGGAGAAGCGCACCCCTTCTCTTTGCTGTTGGGTTTGCTCATGGGATTCCGTGCAACATGAACGGAAGACTGTGTCCCAGCTCTAAGCCACCGTTCTGGACACCAAAATGAGCCACATGGAGAGAGTCAGCACCCTAAACCTGCAGGCTCACCGTAGAAATAGGGGTCCCTATTGTATCCTCTACAGATCTGTGAGGATACAGTGAGACTCTTGCACCCACTGCTGAACAGAAGGAGCGACCAGTCTATGGAAGGGTCTAAAAATGATTTTTTTTTCATTAGCTGCTACTTACCAGCCCCCTTAAGCACCGTGGCTGAGACACAATAGCCATTTTCTGAACAAACATTATTAGCTTTCTTCTTCCTCAGCCAAGAAGAACCAGAGAACTTTCATACAGAAACCTACTTCTGGGCCGGGCGCGGTGGCTCACGCCTGTCATCCTAGCACTCTGGGGGGCTGAGGTGGGTGGATCGCTCAAGGTCAGGAGTTCGAGACCAGCCTGAACCCAGAGCGAGACCCTGTCTCTACTAAAAGTAGAAAGAAATTAATTGGCCAACTAAAAATATATAGAAAAAATTAGCCGGGCGTGGTGGCGCATACCTGTAGTCCCAGCTACTCGGGAGGCTGAGGCAGGAGGATCACTTGAGCCCAGGAGTTTGAGGTTGCTGTGAGCGAGGCTGATGCCACGGCACTCACTCTAGCCTGGGCAAGAGAGTGAGACTCTGTCTCAAAAAAAAAAGAAAAAAGAAAAAAGAAACCTACTTCTGACTTCTACCTCACAAACTCTAAATACAGCACTGTTCTTACATGGCATGTCTTACTTCTGAATGAACTTGATTCTTACACAATCTATCCCGTTTTGTTCTGCTTTCTTGTGGCTTAAAGGCTGTATTTTTTTATTTCTCTGTCGTAACCCTGCCTTCTTGCTCTGTTATTTTTACAAATCATGCTAGCTAACTATATATATATATATTTGATTCTGTTGTGTCATTCTCTCTCCAATCAGTATGCTTCATTCTTCATCATATTTTTGTAAATCTCATCTGGCATTTCTTTATGTTTCTGTTTTCTGTACTTATATCCATCAAGTTCAGATAATAGGCACCAACTCTTTGATGCCTCTGAGGTTTTACTGAATATTGCGAGATTACATCTGTAAAAGGTTTTGATGTGCCTCTGCTAATCAAAGATCTCTTGCTATCACTTGCAGAAGTTTTCTTCCTTTGAGATTAAGCCAATGGTTTCAAGGGCAGTGATAAAATTCTTAACTATTCTAAAGCAAGACTGCTCCCTTTTCTTGGCCCTGATATTCCTGAATTCTTTTTTTGCTTATTTAACTTCATGATTACAAAATAAATTACCATTAAATTCATCCTATCCCTTCCGTCCAACATTCTTACTTCACACTATCCTTTTATGATATTGGCCTAACGATGTGATATTTAAGCTTTCTTGACAAACTAACAATTAACAACTTAAGAACCTCTGCAAGTCACTCTTTTCTGTAAAATCAATTCAGAACTCTCAGTGTGGCACAAAATACTTCATCTTCTGCCAATGGACTCCTCCAAACCATTTCCCCACCTTCCACACATACTTTCTTAAAAGAGAACTAACATTTACACTTTCAGTATTATTTTAGTATATATTTTAATTACTATTTCATATTATTATGTATTGCTTTACTGGTTAAGGAATGAGGGTCAACAAGTTAATTATCCTGCCTGGGGCCACATACTTACCGTGTTTCCCCGAAAATAAGACAGAGTCTTATATTTATTTTTCCTCAAGACGACACCCTAGGGCTTATTTTCAGGGGATGTGTTATTTTTTTTTAAGTACAGTACAACTATCTACATTGATTCAAATAGAGTTAAGTCATCTTCTTCTGGAACATCATCATCACTCTCCAAACCCCGAATCCCATCCTGAATGTCTTGCTACTCTGTTTCCTTTAGAACCACTGGCCCCGATCTCTCCTGTCGAGCACTAGAGCTGTCACAGGGCAGATGAGAAGGGCTGCTCGTGTTCTTTCCCGCTCCGCGACGACATGCATGGGTTGTGCAGATGCGCTGCGTAGCCACGCCCATCACTAGGGCTTATTTTCATAGCCACGCCCATCACTAGGGCTTATTTTCATAGCCACGCCCATCACCAGGGCTTATTTTCATATCCACACCCATCACCAGGGCTTATTTTCATAGCCACGCCCAGCACTAGGGCTTATTTTCATAGCCACGCCCATCACCAGGGCTTATTTTCATAGCCACGCCCATCACTAGGGCTTCTTTTCATAGCCACGCCCAGCACTAGGGCTTCTTTTCGGGGTAAGGCTTCTATTGTGCACATGCTTACATATCCTGCTAGGGCTTATTTTATGGGTCGGTCTTATTTTCAGGGAAACACAGTAGTAAGTGACAGAGCTACGGTACCAAAGTCACCACTCCTTATTTCATAAGCATCACCTTGGTTTGCATGGTTCTCTCCAGCCTAAAAGGTCTCGAACTCACCTTTCAGGTGAGCAGTTACAGACTCTCAAACACCCAGCTCAGAGTTTTCTGTAGGTAACTCTTCATGGCCACACCGAGACAAAATTAACCGTTGCCCCATCTGGTCACCCAGGGCCCCCTGCCTGCTTTTATTACGGGAAACAGAAAATCACACTGCTTATTCCTCTGTTCACCTCACTGAAACACAGTTCCTAGAAGTTGGCACCTGCATTTTTTAATCTTTAGGGCTAAATATAGTTCCTGGCACATTGTAGGTGGCCCAAAAAACAAGTATTGAATCTAATCTAGATAACTGAGGGGGAAAGAAATCTAGATATCTATTATAATTATTAAAATAAAGGAGTGAGTTCAAGGGGTGGGGAGAAATGTGTGTGAACATGTACCCATTGGGCCATCTCTAATATATTGATGGAACAATGATAAAAGTGAGTGCAGAATAAAAGTGGTCAAATATATCTCTCTACAGGATTTTTGTCTTAACACAGAAGTTCTTTTAAAAGCTTTCAAGGATGGATTGTCAGTATTTTATAAGCAAGGGACTACTACAACACAGGACACTTCACAAATAAACATAACTTCTAATTTTCACAGCTAAACAATTGAGAAGGGTCACAGGATCCTTTCAAAGTGTTCCTTGAAAAAACAACAGCCCATGACTCGTATATAGCTCACAACGTTTTACTGGGGCCAGCATTTGTAAAAGCAATAAAATTAACATGCTACCATACCAACATGCCTTTCTTGGTTTTTAAAAACATTTTCATGTTTGTATTTTACTTGTAAGGTTAAGGGACATCAAAAGAGTTGCTAGAAGAATTTTTCAACTGATTGATGACTTTACTCTTGACTGAGATAAGAATACTTAAGATATACCATCTTAACAAGTTTTAAGTGCACGGCATAAAGTTCACTATATTCACAAAGCTGTATAGTAGATCTCTAAAACTTATTCATTTTGCAGAAGTGAAACTTTATACTCATTTAACAGCAGCTATTTCTTCCACCCCACAGCCCTTGGCAACCACCATTCTACTCTCCATTTCTATGATGTTGACTACTATAGATGTTTTATACAAGTGTTTTAGATTTTTTCATATAAGTATGTGCTCTGCATGATGCCCTCCAGGTTCATCTGTGGCTATCTTGTATGGCAGAACGTCCTTCTTTTCTAAGCCTTCAGAATATTACATATATGTGTGTGTGCGTATATATATCAGATTTTCTTTATCACCCATGGATGGGCATTTAGATGATTTCTACAATATATTTTCACTATTGTGAATAATGCTGCAATGAACAAGGGAATGTTCATGTCCTTTGGGATCCTAATTTCAATTCTTTCAGATAAATACCCAAAAGTGTGATTGCTGAACCATATGGTAATTCTATTTTTATTTTTATTTTTTAGAAGCCTCCATACTGTTTTCCATAGTAGCTGCACTGTTTTACATGCTCACCGACAGTGTACAAGTGTTTCAATTTCTCCATGTCCTTAGGAGCACTTGCTATTTTTTTTTTAATAATAGCCATCCTAACAGGTGTGAGGTGTTAGCCCATTGTGGATTTTGATTTGCAGTTTCCTGTTGATTAGTGATGTTGAGTATCTTCTCGTGTAATTCTTAGCCATTTGTACGTCATCTTTGAAGAAATGTCTATTCAACTCTTTAGCTCATTTTGTAATCAGGTTATTTGGTTATTTAATTGTTTTGTTTTTCTGTTTTGGCTATTGAGTTGTAGGAGTTTCGTACATATTTTGGATATTAACCCCTTATTAAGTAGGTGGTTTATAAATATTATTTTTTCCCATTCCATAGGCTGCCTTTGCACTGTTGATTGTTTCTTTTGATTTGTTTCTTTTTCTTCTAGTGCAGAAAAATTTCAGTTTGATATAATCTCACCTGTCGATTTTTGGTTTAGGATCTTGTGTTTTGGTATCATATCCAAGAAATCATTGCCTAGAGCAGGCGTCCTCAAACTACAGCCCGAGGGCCACATGCGGGTGTTTTTGCCCATTTGTTCTTTTACTTCAAAATAAGATATGTGCAGCGTGCATAGGAATTTGTTCATAGTTTTTTTTTTTTTTTTTAAACTACAGTCTGGCCCTCCAATGGTCTGAGGGACAGTGAACTTTCCCTCTGTTTAAAAAGTTTGAGGACCCCTGGCTAGACCTACGTTGTGAAGATTTCCCATTTTCTTTCAAGAGTTTCACAGATTCACATCTTACATCCAAGTATTTGTTCCATTCTGAGTTTATTTTCGTGCTCAGTGTAAGATATCGAAATGGGACTCTTAGGTGACACCATACTCAACTGATGGCTTTAACAACAGCCAGTGGTTACTGCTGACTTCATCTGTACCCCATATTTTTCTCAACATTTTCGTCTCCCTTTGGGAGACTTTTGTATCCCACTGTCTGTCCGCTTCTTAGCAGGTAGAGAATAAATATTTTTCTCCTCCAAATCTCTACTGATAGCAAAATTGCAAAATAAATCTACATGCTTATAGTTTTATTTGAAAGAATAGGCAAGTGAAATATTTGGCAGGAATCGAGAGTACCTAGGACTATGTCTTTTTTTTTTTTTTTTCATGACCTATTTTCTTCCCCTCTTTCTCCTTCATCCTGTGAGATGAGGGATTGGAGGGGGCATACGGGATACAGTCAAGGTTTACATCAATCTGACACAGCAGGGTGAGTATAATATCCTAGTCCCCTACAAGGACCTCTGGACTAATAATGCCACATATTTCCCTGCCACTGAAAATGCTGCCCAATGCACATTTCCTTGTCTCTATTTCAGGTTTTAATAAAAAATTCAAACTGTCTTTTCAAACCACCTTCCTTAATGCCTTGACATATTCATATGAGTGTTACTCTAGATAAATGCTTACTTCATCCCAAAAGGTAACAGAATAATTTCTCTACAGTCGACTCCTGCATTTTGTCTGTTAGTTATTTTGAAACATTTTATGGTATATTTCTTGGTGCAATGAAGTAAAAACCCTCTGAAACGTTTTAGCCACCCCTGCCCACCTTCCCCCCCCCCCCCATCATTATTTTTACACTTTGGTATGCCCATTTTTGAAATAACATCTTACTAACTACAACACTCATAGTTAAACCAAAAAAAAAAAAAGAAAAGTATCATTTGAAACAATGTTTTTATCATCTGTGACATGTAGCGCAAGACTCAACTGTACTGACTAGACAGAATCAATGGCATGGAAGGAAAGCAAGAATGCATTCCACAGGACCACGCCTTATCAGCAAGTCGGCAGCAAAGATGACTGTGTGTGGGCCAGCATTAAGCCATCAGCATGCACCTGCTTTCCTCTGTCGTTTGTGCTGAAAAAGCAGGCTATCCAATTCACACGAGCCTTTGACCTAAGCCCCGTGGGAAGTAACTGCCAGCCATAAACCTCCAGTGCTTTAAAAAACATCCGTGATGGATAAAGTATGCAAATAGAGCCACCAACATTTCCAGGGCATCTAACTTGTAAATGACGGAGTGTTATTGGAGTTGATTTTTAAATGAAAAATTCAGATCGGACGGCAAGGCAGTTTTTCACAACCCCCCTGATGATGTAGCCAAGGAGTTGATGTAGTATTGGGGGAATAATATACTTCATGATATAATAAAAAATGATTTTTTTTTTAAACTGACAGCTTGATTTATGAAAAATGGTGCCCATGCCTGGCTGAAATATCGAAGTAAACATTTCATTTACATAGGTGAGGAAGCTAGAAAAGCTAATATACCTCCAGGGCACATAGAAGCTTAGCCCTTCTTTTGGTTCCTTTTCAGAGTAGAGATAAATGTCGGATTGAGTTATTTTTATGCAACAGTCCTCCACGAGTGTATGTGTGTCCTCTATATGCCAGGCACCGTCCTAGGTTCTGGGGACCCAGCAGTGGACAAAACAGAGCAAAATACCCTGCCTTCATGGAGTGTGTACTCTAACCAATGTACTCTGTTCATCTGCAGAGATCTGAGCCCAAAGATGTCTATTTCCATTTCTACAGTGTTTCATACTAAAAATTAGACCAAATGTCATTCATTTTCTTAGAGAATATAGATTTTTTTTAAAAGTAAATCATCCATTAGGAAAATGCTTGCTGAAATGTCTAGGAAATCATTCTGGGTCTGAGATTCTTTTAACGACCCACCTACTTTGCAGAATGTTCTGCTGTAAATGAAACAGCGCAAAAGACGGGGAAAAGCGCAAAACAAATTTCCAAGTGGAAATAAAGTGCAGCAGCTAACACGCACCCCCTATTGTTTACTTTTACTTGCTCGATTTTAGTTTTGGATGACATCAATCTCTGTTCCAAGTTCAGAGGAGAGGCCCATTAAAGCCTCAAGTTCAATACAGCTTTCTTGAAAGTTTGCAAAGTGGCAGACAAAAACGAGGAGGTCATACACCTTAAAAAGCCATCACTGGTGTTCTTGATCAATAGTTGTCATCAATAAATCTTAAGCATGTGGGCAAGACTGTAGGAGCCAGGCGAGGATTCTTCTTCTTAATATGGGTACTGATGTCATTAGGCAGAAAGAAGCGGGGAAGATTGGCAATAAAAGGGAAGTGATTACACAATGCAATCAAACCATAAACAAACTCTCCATTAAGTTATAAAACTCACTCTGTATGTTCTTAGGGAGCCTTCCTGTCAGCCATCTAAGTTAAAGAAAAAAAGCAAAGCTCTATTAAACATGCATTTGACCAAGACTTGCTAAATCTCCGTGCTACACCTAGCACAACCCATCATAATCACAGCCATGTGTTGAGAGTTTTACTATGTCCCAGCACTGTGTTCAGGGCTAACATGCATTATCTCATTTCATCCATGAGCAACGTTATGAGTCAGGTGTTTCCTTGATCCTTACTTCATAGATGAAATAAACGATGCCCGGGTTATGTTCTCTGCCTGTGATCATATAGCAACCAAATAATTTAGACACCAAATGAGAGCCTGTTGCCTTCCTAAAGCCCATGGTCTGAGCCACTCCATTTTACTGTTTTCAAATCAGTAGCTTAATATGTGGACACATTTTCATCATTGGCCTGGCATTTTTGTGTTGGAAAGCACTTTAAATGTTATCTAATGAATGAATACACTTCAGAAGTTAGCCTACCACCCATGATCGGATGGCTAGCTAGAGGCAGAGATGGAACTAGAATAGGTTCTAATACAGATTTGAGTCTACATTCTCTATTTGTTTTTTTTTTTTTTTTTTTTTTTTGAGACAGAGTCTCACTCTGTCTAGAGTGAGTGCCGTGGCATCAGCCTAGCTCACAGCAACCTCAAACTCCTGGGCTTAAGCGATCCTCCTGCCTCAGCCTCCCGAGTAGCTGGGACTACAGGCATGCGCCACCATGCCCGGCTGATTTTTTCTATATATTTCTTAGTTGGCCAATTGATTTCTTTCTATTTTTAGTAGAGATGGGGTCTCATTCTTGCTCAGGCTGGTTTCGAACTCCTGATCTTGAGCGATCCTCCCGCCTTGGCCTCCCAGAGTGCTAGGATGACAGGCGTGAGCCACCGAGCCCGGCCTACATTCTCTATATAATTGTGAATAATCACGATCATGATTATAACGATGAGAGCAGCTAAAATTTGTAGAGTCCTTAAGTATTCTTAAAAATTCTAAGCCCTGTAAATGTACAAACTCACTTAACCTCCACCAATTTATGAGACGGTTCCTATCATGCCCTTCTCACAGATGTACAACTGTGCACAGAAGAGTATCTTTGCTAAGGATGCCTAGATCATAGTGGCAAAATAAGAATTTGAATCCAGATCTACACAGTCCCAAAGCCTGGTTCTTATTGCACTGTTCTACGGAGTAGCAAAACTCATTTTTCCAACATATCAAACAGAAAGAAAAAAGGAAAGGAGAAAGAGGAAAGGAAGACAAAGAAAGAGAGAGGAGAGACAGAGAGAGGGAGGGAGAAAAAGAAAGAGATAAAGAGAGGGAGGGAGAGAGAGAGAAAGAGAGAGAGAGGGGGAGGGAGAGAGAAAGAGAGAGAGAGAAGAGAGAGAGAAGAAGAGAGAGAGGGAGGGAGAGAGAGAGAAAGAGGGAGAGAGAGAAAGAGAGAGGGAGAGAGAGAAAGAGAGAGAGGGAGGGAGAGAGAGAGAAAGAAAGAGAGAGAGAGGAAGAGAGAGAGAGAGAGGGAGAAAGAGAGGAAGAGAGAGGGAAACAGAGAGAAGAGAAAGAGAGAGAGAGAAAGACAGAAAGAAAGACAGAAAGAAAGACAGACAGAAAGACAGACAGACAGAAAGAAACACAGAAAGACAGAAAGAAACGGAAAGAGCTCTCAGTTTTTCTGTGACACTTATCCGGTCAACCTAGTCCAAATTTATACTCTCATTTTCTCCACCGCCAGCCATGCTTCGAGACTGACTGTATCGGGCTGACCCTGTGAAGATGCACCTCTGCTGCTGCAAGAGATCGTTGTTTCCCAGATTGGAGATCGTGTCTTTAATTCTATCCACTCTTTCCAGAATGTATCACAATGCAGTACTTGTCGTAGAGACCAAACTCACTCATAGAACTGGGCATCATGCATGCATATACGTGTGTGCATCTTCCTAAGATACTAATTCATATTCCTGTTACTCAATTTAGTAGAGGGATTTTTCCATGCAAAACAATCAACATTCAAATTCAGGAATAGTCCAGATCTGTATTCTACAAATATTTAGTTAATGGAGTTTAATTAAATTGTAATTTAAAATATCCCCTGGCCGGGCGTGGTGGCTCACGCCTGTAATCCTAGCACTCTGGGAGGCTGAGGCAGGAGGATTGCTCGAGGTCAGGAGTTTGAGACCAGCCTGAGCAAGAGCGAGACCCCGTCTCTACTAAAAAATAGAAAGAAATTAATTGGCCAACTAATATATATAGAAAAAATTAGCCAGGCATGGTGGCGCATGCCTGTAGTCCCAGCTACTCAGGAGGCTGAGGCAGGAGGATCGCTTGAGCCCAGTAGTTGGAGGTTGCTGTGAGCTAGGCTGACGCCATGGCACTCACTCTAGCCTGAGTTATAAAGCAAGACTCTGTCTCAAATAAAATAAAATAAAATAAAATAAAATAAAATAAAATAAAATAAAATAATAAAATATCCCCTACCCTGTGCACCAAAATTATGACTAGTCCCTTAAATTATTAGATATCCACACACTTCAAGTTCAACAACAGCTGCCTAAAATGATGTATCATGGCACTTTAAGTTTTTTTTTAATTAAGAAAGATTCAATATAATTATATAAGCTTACTATATATTGTTAACTTAAAATAACAACTCTGTAATTCAAATCTAGAAGGAGCTATTCTTGTTTAAGCACCAATCCCTTTTTCACTAAGACAATGGGAAAATGAAAACACTTACTGATCACAGACTAACCACATTGCTGGGTTAATCCAAGCCTCTACTTAGAAGTAACGAATAATGTCCGTGGTTCCCCAAATATCAAAATCGCCTAGGCCACCTTGTGGTATACAACACAATCTACTTTTAACATCTCAGTTGTGTGTTTACCAGGAATGAACACAGCATATCCATTGCTGAACCTATCACCCCTGTGAGTATATTTACATGATTTAAGCATAAAAAAAAAAAAAACTGATGAAATATGCTGAAGAAAACAAAGTTGTGGCTTCCATAACTTCTTTTGGAAAGATGAGACAAATCCAAGTTGTGAGAATCATTGGCTCTGAATTACATGTAGAAGAGAAATCTCTACAAGGTGAGAAAAAAACATGGTGAAATTCCAGAAGAACTGCCTTCGATTGCTTTGCAGGCATCCAAGTTTTCTACTTTTCCTCCACTTTGAAGAAACCATATGCAGTACACGATGAGTGTCACGTATAAGAAACAGCAGAGGTGGAACGCCAATTAGTGAATTTGTATTCAAGAGGGGTCTAGAAGATTCAAACAAGAATTTGCAAACAGATATCAGATGCATATCTGAACGTCTTCAGTTAAAAGACAATATTTAAATAATATTTTTTTCTTCTTCTTTCTAAAGCAACATGTGTCGCTTTCACCGTTTTGGGCAACTCACCAACTAGGCGGATGTCACAACTGATCTGAGGAAAAGCGTTTCCATTGCACTCCTGGGTGACAAGAGGCTCTCTCCACCCAAGCCTCCCACTTCTGAACTTTGCTCTTGGTTTTGGATGTCGCTTCTAAAGACTAACAGGTCATTAGAGACGGATGACACCCTGAGTCCAACGGGCTCAGGCAGAGATTTCTGGACACATCTTCCTTCTGATGATGGTTCCAATGACCAGAACCGCACCGATCAGCCCCGTAGGATGGAACACCCCTACCTTCTCTCTGGGCATCATGTGTCTCCTGGCCTTTGTGTGTCAAGAATCCTTCTCTCCTGAATTCTCTGACTGCCTACAACCGATCTCTGTGCAAATTAAACACAAACCAAATAACAGCATTCCAAATACTACTAGTAGTAAAGGCCACAAACTCACTCTACACTATGTACCAAGTCCTATGCCCAGAACTTCTCTTCTGAATTCCAGGGCCAGAAAGGCATATACCAGGGGGCCTCAAACTTTGTAAGCAGGGGGCCAGGTCACTGTCCCCAAGACTGTTGGAGAGTGCGCACTGTGGGCCCGGGACGAGTCGGCTGCTGAGCAGGACAGGCAGCGGCGCCAAAAACACCCGGAGGAGGGCCGGATAAACGTGCTAGGCAGGCCACATGTGGCCCGCAGGCTGTAGTTTGAGGACGCCTGGCATATACTGTCTTTTGGAATACAAAGAATGTTCCAAAGAGACTGCCTGAAAAAAACTCACTGTTCCAGAAACAGAAGATTCGTGTCTCTTGAGGCTGATTTGAAAGTACCCTCCACTCTCCTATTGTTTTGTGGGCAAGAGAATCACACGCTGGGCTGAACACTCCACGGCCGTGTTTATGTCCACACTGGTTTCCATCGTGTATTTTGAATCCTTTATTTTTTCCTATCACTCAGTGGGGTGTTCTCACCCTGCTTCACGTCTGCAATGTCCTTCCCCTAAGTGCTCACTCTTAGTCACAGCTCTGCCAGTCCTGACCCCACCTACCCCTCTCCCCTCCAATTATTATTATTATTATTTTTTTTTTTTTTTGAGACAGAGTCTCGCTTTGTCACCCAGGCTAGAGTGAGTGCCGCGGCGTCAGCCTTACTCACAGCAACCTCCAACTCCTGGGCTCAGGCGATCCTCCTGCCTCAGCCTCCCGAGTAGCCGGGACTACAGGCATGCGCCACCATGCCCGGCTAATTTTATATATATATATATATATATATATATATATATATATATATATTAGTTGGCCAATTAATTTCTTTCTATTTATAGTAGAGACGGGTCTCGCTCTTGCTCAGGCTGGTTTCGAACTCCTGAACTCAAGCGATCCTCCTGCCTCGGCCTCCCAGAGTGCTAGGATGACAGGCGTGAGCCACCGCGCCCGGCCCCCTCCAATTCTTTTGTTAGAGGCAGAGTCTCCTTCAGTCATCCAGGCTGGGAGTTCAGTGGCCCAATCATAGCTCACTGCAGCCTCCAACTCTTGGGCTCAAGCAATCCTCCCACCTCCTAAGTAGCTAGGACTACAGGTGTGCACCACCACACTTGGCTATTTTTTTTTTTTTTTTTTTTTCGTAAGACAGAGTCTCATTCTGTTGCCTGGGCTAGAGTGCTGTGGCGTCAACCTCGCTCACAGCAACCTCAAGCGATCCTCCTACCTCAGCCTCCTGAGTAGTTGGGACTACAGGCGTATGCCACCATGCCTGGCTAACTTTTTCTATATATGTATTTTTAGTTGGCCAATTAATTTCTTTCCATTTTTAGTAGAGATGGGGTCTCGCTCTTGTGCAGGCTGGTTTTGAACTCCTGAGCTCAAGCAATCCTCCTGCCTTGGCCTCCAAGAGTGCTAGGATTACAGGCGTGAGCCACCGCACCTGGCCCACCTGGCTATTTTTAAAATTGTTTTGATAGAGGCCAGGTGCGGTGGCTCACACCTGTCATTCTAGCACTCTGGGAGACTGAGGAGGGAGGATCACTCAAGGTTAGGAGTTTGAGTCCAGCCTGAGTAAGAACAAGACCCTGTCTCTACTAAAAAAATAGAAATAAATTAATTGGCCAACTAAAAATATATAGAAAAAATTAGCCGGGCATGGTGGTGCATGCCTCTAGTCCCAGCTACTCAGGAGGCTGAGGCAGGAGGATGGCTTGAGCCCAAGAGTTTGAGGTTGCTGTGAGCGAGGCTGACGCCACGACACTCCAGCCTGGACAACAGAGTGAGACTCTGTCTGAAAAAAAAAATTAAAAAACAAATTGTTTTGATAGAAACAAGGTCTCTTGTTTCCAAGCTCTATGTTGCCCAGGCTGGTCTTGAACTCCTGGCCTCAAAAGATCCTTCTGCCTCTGCTACTCAGAGCGCTGGATTTACAGGTGTGAACCATGGCTGGCCCACCCAGCCCCTGTTATCTCTCCTTTTATATGTGAGCTGTCAGAGTTAAGAGCACAGTCCATTAGCACTTCGAAGACTTCTTAAATAATGGAAATGGTTGCCACTCTTGGTGCCCATACTGTCTGGAACAACTTTCTACCCTGGGTCCCGTTTTCCTCCCTATTTAAACTCCAGACAAGCAATTGGTGTCTTCCCAGCCATCAGTTCCCAAGATAGATTTCTTTTTCTGCCAATCAGGGGAAAATTAGGCTTGTTATAGTTCCATGACATGTCATTCGTGGTGATATCCTGTTGCCTGTCTCCACCTCGAAGATGGCACAGACATGAAACCACTTACATGCTGCCATTGTAATTTGTAAAAGGAGTTTTAGGCATGGCAAATTAAGCACATGCCACATAATAACACTCTAAATCAGGCGTCCTCAAACTACAGCCCGAGGGCCACACATGTGAGTGTTTCTGCCTGTTTTTTTTTTTTTTTTTACTTCAAAATAAGATGTGCAGTGTGCATAGGAATTTGTGCATAGTTTTTTTTTTTAAACTATAGTCCGGCCCTCCAAGGGCCTGAGGGACAGTGAACTGGCCCCCTGTTTAAAAAGTTTGAGGACCCCTGCTCTAAATACCACTACTAATAACGTCCATGTACTGAGTGTATACTGTGTACCAAGTCCTATACCTAGAACTTTACCTGCATTGTCACTGAATTCTCTCACAGCAATTGTAGGACTTCCGTCTCATCAAAAGGAAACTCAGCATTCAAAGCCTGCCCGTAGTCATAAGGAATGTCAACTCATTCGAATTTCCAAACCAAACGCAACAGCCCAGAGAGTCCCCAAAGGTAACCGACGAAATAAACATAATTTATATAAATCTATAGTTTTTTTTCCTCTTGGCTGCCTTACTGTTTTTACAACATCCAACGGGGCAACAAATCTCCAGAATTTGCCATTGCAGGGTATTTTCAACAAAGCAGGCTCGCTCTCACACAAACGTTAGCCTGTTACCTCTGCCCAGTTGCTCAGTGTGGTGGAATTCGACTTAAAGTGACAATAACGCAGGGCAGCGCATGACACTTAGGACTCAAGATGTTTTGGGTTCATTTTGGGTTTTACATGGGTATATGACTCTGATAGCCTAGTAAATCACGACGCAACAAGAGAAACGTCATGAACTTCTTAGATCAGGCGTCCTCAAACTACGGCCCTCGGGCCACATGTGGGTGTTCTTGCCCGCTTGATTTTTTTTTTTACTTCAAAGTAAGATATGTGCAGTGTGCACAGGAATCTGTTCATAGTTTTTTTTTTTTAAACTATAATCCAGCCCTCCGACGGTCTGAGAGACAGTGAACTGGACCCCCTGTTTAAAAAGTTTGAGGAGCCCTGTTTAGATGTAAGAACCAGTTTAAAGGGCTCATCATTTCCTGGAAATCTGAATGCCTGCCCCTTTTGTTTCTGCTGTTGTCCCCCGAGCTCACTAATGGACCTCTTCCAAAGCCCAGTAAGTTAGACCCACAGGGCACCATTGCCTTTACCCGACGTAGCAGATGGAAAAGCGAAAAACTGAACGGCAGAAATGAAAGGTTCTTTTCTGACAGAAAGAACCCAAGCCTGAATATGCCACCAGCATTTGATGGGACATGTCACCGATGAGCTCTAGCTTTCCCGCTTCTGATCCCTTCTTGAGGGTCCTACCAGTAAGTTCCATCAAGTCACTTGCCTGCTATAACACGCTGATGCAAGGAGTCTATTCACCAGACCGCACAAGCACTAAAAATGTCTAGTAATTATTGAGCAATATATATAGATTCCTCTTCTCGAAAGTCTGTTCTTGGGAGCAAGAGGAGTCTCCACTCGTTTAACCATAAAGTAGCTCACTGAATCATTTAAAAAGCAGGCTGCAGAAAACAATAAATTCTTTAAAAATGATTTATCTTCCTAAACTCCCCCTTAAACAACTGTTTCTTTTGTTGTTCTTGTTGTTCAACTTAGAGAACAGGCACAGGAAAAAAAAAATCATTTAACCCATAGAGAACACAACATAAAGATTGTTTAAAATAGCCATGTATAAGCTTGGTTAATAAGCCAAGCTATTGTGTTATAAAAGTCAGTATTGTAAATCTTAGGCCAAGTAAGTTCTCGAAGAGTTAATATTGGGCATGTGTGGGTATATAAAATAGAGAGCTATTCTTTTTTTTTGGAAAATTTTATTTTATGATGGGCACAGGGAGGCCTTCAAAAGCCCAACTTTGTGACACCCCCTCCCCCGACAGCCATTGTCCTTCTGAAGTTGATTCTTCTCTTTGAGGACCGTTATTCTTGCCTGTCATTTGGGGTCATTTTCCCCTCTCGGTCCCCCTTGAAGGGATTGTCACTCTCTTTCCTCCAAAGAGAGATGATTCTCTCATGATGCCTAATTGCTTTACCACATAGCTAAGGCAACTGATTCATCTTCCTAAGTGAGAAAGACTTTTCACACAAGATCAGAAGAATTTCTGGTCGCGGGAGACATGTCTGCAGAAAATGCAAGATCCTACAACCACCCCACTGTCTTAAAATTTGTTCTGCCCTCGAATTCATGAGACAGGTCAACAATTCTCTGGCTTAGGAGAAAAATGCCCAAAGACCCTAATTTCGTTAATTAGGAAACGAGTAAGTGAACATGGCAGTGCTTTCTAGATGTGGCTTTCTATGGCCTCATCACAGATACGGTTTAGTTATCTCAGCACTACCTGGTAACTGCATCTGGTTTGGCATCAGTACTCCAGAAAAGTGGTTATCAACAGGTATCAAAAGAAGTATGAATGAGGTATCACTTGGAGAGCCAGTTAACATAGTTACTGGGGCTGCCCTATGTCCAGAGATTCCTAGGTTTGGGCAGGGCCCATGAATTTGCATTTCTAACAAGCTCACAGTTGGTGCCAAATGTTTCCCTGAGGACCACACTTTGAGAACCACTCTACAGCATTACACTTCCAAAGCACTCAGGATAACTTGTATCACCATATCTGAAATTTCTTTCTTGGGTTATGTGGCTCTAAGAACCTGCACTCGAATGTTTATAGCAGCACAGTTCACAATCGCAAAGGTGTGTAAACAATCCAGGTGCCCATCAATCAATGAGTAGATTAATAAAATGTGGTCCCCAAACAATAAATGCTGGCGTGGATGCAGATAGGGACAATCCTACATTGCTGGTGGGACTGCAAACTAGTTCAGCCTCTGTGGAAAGCAATATGGAGATTCTACCTTACAGCGATACAAGTGGATCTACCATTTGATCCAGCAATCCCACTACTGGGCATCTACCCAAAAGATCCAATGACACTCTATGAAAAAGACACCTGCACTCAAATGTTTATGGCAGCACAGTTCACAATTGCAAAGCTGTGGAAACAACCCAAGTGCCCATCAATTCATGAGTGGATTCATAAAATGTGGTATATGTGTGCCATGGAGTACTATTCAGCTCTAAGAAACAACGGTGATCTAGCACCTCTTGTGTTTTCCTGGCTAGAGCTGGAACCCATCCTACTAAGTGAAGTGTCCCAAGAATGGAAAAACAAGCACCACATGGACTCACCAGCAAATTGGTATTGACGGATCAATACCTAAGTGGACATATAGGAATAACATTTATCGGGTGTCGGAGAGGTGGGAGGAGGGAGGAGGGATGGGTGTATACGAACACAACGAGTGAGATGTGCAACGTTTGGGGGATGGTCACGCTTGAAGCTCTGACTCAAAGGGGGGAGGGGGGCATGGGCAATACATGTAACCTTAACACTTGTACCCCCATAATATGCTGAAATAAATAATAATAATATATATTAAAAATGAAGCAAACACAAGACATTTCTTACCAAAGGTCTTCAAAGAAATCACACTGTTGCAATGTCAGGCTATGTACTTTTATGAAAAGAAAAAAAAAAAAATGAAACTTAAAGTAATGGCTCTTCGCGAGGAATTGAGAGCAAGCTGACTCTAGTTTGCAAAGGCCTGTCTCATTCCACATCCTTTATCGTTTCGGAGAGAGGAGAGCAGTCTATGTCAAAAACGCACCTCGCACATTCCCAGGAAGCCACTGGCAGGGCCAACTGTGATTTCATATAAGCCTGTCTGAACTTGATTTTCTTATTTTTTTCCTCCCCTTGAAGGCATTCATGATTTTCTTTCTTTGCAAGAAAGAATTCAAAGACAAAGAAACAGATGTGATTTCACCAAACTAGCAAATATTTTTTTTAATTTTAGCATATTATGGGGGTACAAGTGTTAAGGTTACGTATATTGCCCTTGCTCCCCTCCCCCCCTCCGAGTCAAAGCTTCGAGTGTGACCATCTCCCAAACGTTGCACATCTCACTAACTGTGTTTGTATACACCTGTCCCCTCCTCCCCCCTCCCACCTGCCCGACACCCAATAAATGTGATTCCTATATGTCCACTGAGGTGTTGATCTGTTAATACCAATTTGCTGGTGAGTCCAATTTGCTGGTTTTTCCATTCTTGGGATACTCCACTTAGCAGAATGGGTTCCAGCTCTAGCCAGGAAAGCACAAGAGGTGCTAGATCACCGTTGTTTCTTAGAGCTGAATAGTACTCCATGGTATGCTTGATTTTTTTTTTCTTCTTTAAAGTTTGCTAGTCCGCAAACTAGCAAACTTCAAAGAAAAAACAATCAAGCATTTCTGTTTAGAAGAAGAATTCCTATCACCCCTGTACTCATCCTCCCATGTAAAGAGAAGACATAACACCATACTATCCACTCGTCAACACGGATTAAATAAACCACCACCCAAAGGCCACAGTGGAAAACATACCTATATGCCTTTTGTTTGCAAATTCACATGATGGTGGTTGGAAGACCGAATAGTAATGCAATTTAGTGGATCAAGCCAGGGGTGAGCAAAGAGAGATGAGCAGAGACGATGGAGAATTTGAGGGTCTCGGTGTTATCCAAAAGGACTGCTGGTAATTAGCTCCACTAAAAATTCCAATTCTGATGACATCTGTTGGATCATCCTTGGGATTGTTTCTATTTTGTTTTTTTATCTCTTGGTCTTATTTCTTGACGTGTCCAGTGATTTTTAAATTGAATTATAGATACTATGTATGAAAAATTATAGAGATGTTATCTCCCACCCAAGAAGGTTCATGCTAGTCTCTGATTGGCAGTCTGAGATGGAGTAGGTTACCTTGATCCTATTTTGGACTGGCTGGAGTTCTGAAGTTTTCCATCTGCCTAAATTAATACCATATGTATAATTTGGTATGTGTTAAATTAATATGCCATATATAATTAATACAGTAGTTATAATTACTTCCCCAAGAGATGTTTTTATTCTGTAATTTGGGGTTCAAATTCATATTTAAGCACTTGATCCGTACAAGCTATGTAGGGATTATGTCGGTAAGAACTGACTGTAACTTCCATAATGTACACACCCCATTCCAAACCAGACATCAACTAATTCTTTTGGGTTGGTGATCTCCTTTAAGACAGATATATCAAGCGATTTTTGTAATCTGTCAGCAGTCCTAAAAGAAATTTCGAATAACCATGAATCAATGTTATAGTTTGGAGGAGTACTTGAGATGTTCTAGATAAATATTTGATGATAGATGGGCACTGGGGAGAGGAATGGTTTCATCTAATGCAGTGATAAAAAAAACAAAATGACAAGACATCCACCCTTATGTTGATCCGAGAGCCAGATGAGAACACTGCTGCTTAGAGTATCACCCTAGGAGCTGCCAGTAATAGGCTCTGCTTGAAGAAAAGCGGTGGATTCTTAAATCTGATATAAATATAAATCTGATTTAAATATAAATCTGATATAAATTTAAATCTATAAATATATATTATATAAACAATATATAATTCTGATTTAAATGTGGATATTTAAATCTGAACATAAGCCTTTCTGTATCATATAGTACCCTTGATAAAGACATAACCCAGAAGGGATGGTGGAATCACCAAACTATTCCCATTACCATGTGTTGTCTCTGGGACTTTCAATATTCCCAAAAATCCATTTGCAAAGAAAGCAAAAAGAGCAACGACAATCTCTTTTATCAAAAATGTCTGCTGGCCCGAGGGCAGTGGTGTTTGGAACTGACCGATCACAACCGATTATAGCCAGATTCCTTTTGGTCTTTGGCCACTCTCACTGCTGCACTTGACCAGCCCAAACAAACAAACAAAAACACCTGGATGTTGAAGGCTCTTCCCAAATGCTGCCCTGTTAGGACCTAGTCTACACAGTTAGGAGCCCTCCACCACGTGGGTGGCTGAAGAACACAGCAGAGGAACTAGGATGAGACTGTCCCTGGTGTCTGCTGACCTAAGTTCCTCTAGGCAGGTGACTGACGACAGCAGCAGGCCCCTGTAGAGAGGACTTTAGTCTCTTCCTTAACATGCTTGTACTCCATGGGTGTGACTATGAAGAGCAAACGCCCAGGCATTCGGATGACGAATCCAACATGACATATGCTACCTGATTTTCACAACGACTGAGTTTTGGATGGAGTCGCGACAATCACACACACAAAAAAAACTTAGGCCTAAAAACAAACCAAAAAGTGACTTTACCTTGGTAGACTGTATCAAATGGAATCAACTAATGGCAATAATAATAATAAAGGAAAAAGAGCATGTCCTGTATCCAGTAGGCACTGTTCCAAGGATACCATGTTTCCCCGAAAATAAGACAGGGTCTTATATTTATTTTTCCTCAAGAAGATATCCTAGGGCTTATTCTCAGGGGATGTGGTACTTTTTTTAAGTTCGGTACAACCATCTACATTGATTCAAATAGAGTTAAGTCATCATCTTCTGGAACATCATCATCACTCCTCAAACCCCAAATCCCATCCTGAATGTCTTGCAACTCTATTTCCTTTAGAACCATCGGCCCTGATCTCTCCTGTGGAGCACTAGAGCTCTCATGGGGCAGATGGGAAGGGCTGCTCATGTTTTTTCCCGCTCCGCGACGACATGCATGGGTTGTAAAGATACGCTGCGCAGCCACGCCCATCACTAGGGCTTATTTTCATAGCCACGCCCATCACTAGGGCTTATTTTCATAGCCACGCCCAGCACTAGGGCTTATTTTCATAGCCACGCCCATCACTAGGGCTGATTTTCATAGCCACGCCCAGCACTAGGGCTTATTTTCATAGCCACACCCATCACTAGGGCTTATTTTCGGGGTAGGGCTTCTATTGCACAAATGCTTAGACATCCTGCTAGGGCTTATTTTATGGGGAGGTCTTCTTTTCGGGGAAACACGGCATTACATGAAAACACATCTTCACAAAAAACACGGGGGTGAATCCTGTCATAACCCTCATTTTTTTATGGACGAAGAAACTGAAGACAGAGTGGCTTAGTGATTTACTCAAGGTGGCAAGTGGTTCAAAGACAACCTGAAACTAGGTCTCTGGATGTGTTATCAAAAGCCCTTAACCACACATCGCTGTACCGGCCTCCTGAACATCATGGATCATTGTAATGTCTAGTTGCAGATTCCCCATCCTTTAATAACATGTCTATGGGTTATGGACATGTGCGTTTCCTAGCTGTTCTGAAATTCTGAGCTTAATATAAAATTAATGACATCCTGGGAGCTGGGAGCCTTCCCTAGTACATCTCACTAAGAACATGGTTTATGAAATCTTTATATCTAGCTGAAATGTGTTTACTAAGTCTTGCCAGGAAGCTCATTTTTATAGGGATATTACACATGGGCAATATAAATTGTTACAGGGCTTACAAGCCTTCATTCCAACCAGGCCTTTTCTTCCAAGTAATTTAGTAGATTTGGAAAAATGAAGCACCTGGTCTATTCCCTTTCGCAAGTCAATGAGGCTTGCATAAAGATTAGTTCCACGTGATATTTATACAAAAAAAGGGTGGGGAAATTCCATATCTGGTCCCTGGAGTTTGCCTCCCTCAATGGTGTGAACTACTTATTAGCGTTTAGACCAAGTCTCTCAAAGGAGGAACGAACGAACTTGCTTTCATTGTCTAGGAACTGCACACTGCAAATCTGCACATCAGGGAACACTTCCACTAAGCACAGCGGAAAGAGAACAGGTGCCCTAGTCTGTCCACAAGCTTCTGGTTCCTGCCTTGGCTGCCTCATAGTTGTGCAACTGTGAGCAAGTTACACGGTGAGCCTCAGTTTCCCCCTCCATAAAACGAAGATGGCAATCTGCCTCGTGGTGTTCTTATAAATGGGGTATGGGTGAAAGCACTTGCAAAGCTATTCAAACATACAGTCACATACACACACACGCACATACATAGTCATGTGTCGCTTAACAATACGGATGCATCTTAGGAAATGCATGGTTAGGTGATTGTCGTTATGCAAATAATAGTATCATAGAGTGTACTTACACAAAATGAGATGGTACAGACTACTGCTCACAAACCAGCAGTCCTCAATCTTTTTGGCACCAGGACTAGTTTCATAGACAGCAATCTTTCCAGCAACGGGGGATGGGGTGTCGTGGGGGGGGGAGCGCAGGGCTCAGGCAATGATGCACAGCCTGCGGCCCATTTCCTAACAGGGCACAGACCAATACTGGGTAGCCCCCGGGGAATGGGGACCACCACAGGTGCTGCTTGTTGCCCCTAAGCTACCAACCTGCATGGCATGTGGACCATACTGACTACTGCAGGCAGCTGTAACCCAGTGGGAAGTATTTGTGTATCTAAACCTATCCAAACATAGAAAAGGTACAGTAAAAAATATGGTATAAAAATATATAATATAAAATAAATAAAATATATATATAATATAAAATAAAAAAATATATATACACACACACACCTGTTTAGGGCATTGACCATGAGTGGAACTTGCAGGACTGGATGGAAATTGCTCTGGGTGAGTAAAGAGTGAGCTGCGAGTGAGTGTGAGAGTGGTCTAGGACATTACCGTATAATACATAGACTTTATTTTTTATTTATTTATTTATTTATTTTTTATTTATTATTATTATTTTTTTGAGACAGAGTCTTGCTTTGTTGCCCGGGCTAGAGTGAGTGCCATGGCGTCAGCCTAGCTCACAGCAACCTCAGACTCCTGGGCTCAAGTGATCCTCCTGCCTCAGCCTCCCGAGTAGCTGGGACTAGAGGCATGAACCACCAAGCCCGGCTAATTTTTTTTTTTTGTATATGTATTTTTAGTTGGTCGATTAATTTCTTTCTATTTTTGGTAGACGGGGTCTCGCTCAGGCTGGTTTCGAACTCCTGACCTCAAGCGATCTGCCTGCCTCGGCCTCCCAGAGTGCTAGGATGACAGGCGTGAGCCACTGCGTCCGGCCTACATAGACTTTATAAACACTGTACACTTAGACTCCACTAAGTTAATAAAAAAAAAAATAAAGCAATGGTACTACAATGTCACTAGGCTACTGGAATTTTTCAGCTCCATTATAATCTTGTGGGACCACCAATGCATATCCAAGTCTGTCGTTGACTGCAGTGTCCTTATGCAATGCATGACTGTGTCTGTGTTCCCCCCAAGGGCTAAGCTGTGCATAGTATCCAGATGCCGAGGACAAAGCAGAAAAGATCAGGCAGAAGTCCATTAAGCCACCCCAGAGGTGGAGCTGGAGAGAAGATGCTGGATCTTTTTCACAATGGGGGGGAAAAGGATGGAGCAGCCCAGGCCAAGAGACAGGGAGGATGTGCAGGTGGGACTACAGAATTCGGTCCTGGGTGGGTCCCACTAATGCCAGAACTGGGTAAGTGTGGAATTTGGGGGTGAAACAGCAAGCAGTGACATGTCCATTAATAGAAAATGATTTTCTTTAGAAAAGCTACGCGTCAAGGCACCATAAACCAAAAATGCCAACGGAAACATGCGTTAGTCAAGCAGGAACCTGCTTGTTAACCAGGCTGTGAAGGTATGCCACCAATTTACTGATTAGGCACCAGAGGCTTTAAGCTATTAATTAATAGCTAGGTCCATAATAAAGAGCAAATAGTAGAGCTGAAGTTGAAATAGGGATCTGTTTGATTCTAGAGGCTGTGTTCCTAGACCACTGCACCACACTGCCTCTCTTTACACCACATCAGGATGCAAGCCACATGTCTATCAGGTGTGTATTTCTGTAGCTAAGATCATCATCATGCTTAAATACCTGGGGGAAAAAAAGACACGCTGTATACTCAAATATTAACAGCAGCTATTTCTGTGCGGTGGGATTGCAGGCGAATTTCTCAACACTCTTAAGTATTATTTGACTTTTATCATCAAGAAGGAGGAAACAAAGAATTAAAATGCATCTCTTATGTTTCCTCCTAAAAAGTAATTCTGGTACTTCAAAATGATTGGCGAGAATCTATGCAAAAAACAGAAATGAGGGAATCAGAGGGAGAGCTTGTTTAGGGCTAAATGTTAGAAATGTGGTATGTAGTATAGGCATCCCTGGGCTACCAGGAAGTAGTGGAAAATGTTTGGCTCTAGTGGGAGTTGGACTTGAGGTTCCTAATTATAAGGGAGGGGGCACCTCCCCGAGGGTGGGGGCAGAGTGTCACTTGTAGGGCTCATTACAAAGTGTGTAGTCCCCACCCCAAGTTTTCAGAGGCAGCCCTGGCGAGAATCACTAGTATAGGGTGCGCCGTGCAAGTAGGGATAACCAGTTACATCTCAAATATGTTGGCTTGGAGAAAAGGCTAGGAATCACTGATCATGCACAAAAAGCTATTCACAAGTTCTGCAGACCAGTAAGGCCATAAGCATATGAAATAAAAGAAAGGCAGAGAACTCCAGACAGAGACCTGTATTTGGAGACTAGAAAAAAAAAGAAATGAAGGGGAGGGAGGGAGCAGAGGAGTGTGTATGGGGGAGGAATTAACAGAACTTTCTAACATAAATGGCTGTCAATTCTTATAATCGAAACAAACTTAAAACTGCACAATCCTACTAATTTCAAAAGAAAACCTACGTAAAATATATAAATCTTTACCTGAAGTCTTAGAGAAAATGAAGAAGCTGGTTTCTATCTAGTAATATGAGGAACACTATAATCTCTACTATTAACTGGGCGACCACCACATAGGCTATTTAAATGAGAAACACACACACACACACATATATAAGGTGATAAAACTTCAAAATTCATTGCTTTCAATAGTTTTCATTTAGAATGGATATTTTAAATTTGTATAATGAAAAGTTCTTTCTAGAAGTTCTCAGGCCAATTAAGAAGGCAATCACAACACCGAAATGCTTTTAATTAAACACTGGTAAAACAATTCATTAAAAAATAATTAAAAGCCCAATATGCCTTTTTTTTTTTTTTTTTTTTTTACTATTTGGGAAAAAAAAAAAAATTTATACGAAGTTTTTACCAATCTGGCAATGTTGAACTTAACCAGAGCCCTGTGCTCCCAGGAATCAGACAATGTTAAGATGTCTTACTCTTCGGCCCTCTGGGAAAACACCCTAAAACACAAGGACCAGCCTGTCCCTGCATATTGTAAGATCCACTTTCCAGCTTCCTGAATGACTCCATGTGTTATAAAACTCCAACTTTCCGTTCTCTTCTTTGAGACATTCCTCACTGAGGTACATTCCCCCTACTGCAATAGTCTGAAAAAAATCATCTCCTAATTGTCTGGCATATCCTGTCTTTGGCATATTTAACTGTTAAAAGCTTTCCAGAAAACTGTGACAAAGAAAAATTACGACCATGTCATACAGACTTTGCCGGTGTTATTTTTCAGCAGTTGTATGCATGCAAAATATCAGGTAAATAAAATTTCACAAAGGATATTAAATATCATTTGATTACACCAGTGCCACAACTCCAAGAAAGAACACGAGTATCTAGGGAAAAGCTTAACTTTGCACAAAGATAACTTAGTGCAACTGAAAGCTATTTCCAATTTTTAATTTGAGTACTGAGGGAAAAAAATATGAAGCAAGGAAGCCTGACTCCTTAACGACAGGAAACATTCCAAACTGAGAATGACCCCACAGGTAGCACTAGGGCTATTTTCATAAGGACTGGAAGTTTTGACCGATTCTAGCAATGTGGGAAAAGAGAAAAATCACAGCTTTGGGAAAGGAACAAGGACCTTAGTATGAAGATGACTTAAAGATATGATCTTGACAGCCACCTGCGACTCTGGGACAACCCAGTCCCAAATTTCAGAAGCTCACTTAATCTCAAACCCCAGGCATAAATTGGTGGGAGTAACTCCAATGGGCATTTAGTGAGTGTCTCCAAGTTTATTTGCTCAGAGGGAAAGCATTCAACAGACCGCGCTTTATTTCTATGCTTGGAGATTTTGCAAAATAAATGTATAATTCTAGGGGGGAGAAATAGTCTAGCTACATGTCTTCACTTTAGGCCCCGCATAAATCAAATCACACTGCAACTGTGAAGCAGAAAACTGCAGCAATATAGCAAGCACACTGGATAATAACGCCACACTAATTTGTACTTAATAATTAGTGACCTATTTCCTGAGCACTGCGCCCAGTGATTCATATTCTTTATGTCGTCGCAGTCTCAGAAAAGCCCTATAAAGTGGTGAGAAGTGGTTCATTTAACACACACAAGTGGTTAGACTCCGAGAGGATTTATTGCATGCCTAAAATAACTGAGTTGTTGGCAAGTACGTGGTAATGCTACTGATTGTTAAGGGTTCAACATGCCTCATCGTTTATAGTCAAAAGACACTGGAATTTGTATGAGACCAATAGAATGTGGCCAACTAAAGGTATTCAAATGACCAGTTTAATGAATTCAAAACAATCATTAGTAATTAACACATCAATCTTCTGAATGTCAACGGATAGTTCTAAAGCGCTACAGCTTGCTTGAAAAGTTTTTTTCTCCTGAGTGGATTAAATATTCTCTCCAAAATCTTGTTTACATTATTAATTTGCTCAACAACCCCTGTCTTCAGAGAAGTGTAAAACCTTTACCTGGTCTCTGAAGAGTTAGCATGTATTTTTAATTAAAATGGTCTTGAATAAATTGAGTTATTATTTTTACAGGTTATATTGCAGTATTAATTTCATGTGATAGATTAAAAGCAAGGTACATTAAAAGCATGCAAATATAAGTGCCTTCAATGTTGAAATATGTAAAGTTCATATAAAGACCAGACTCCTAAATTATGAAAACTGGACAGTGAGTCATTTCTGTAGTGTACATGAATGATTTGCAACAGCATAAACCGTAAAGATGTGTCAAAAGTTTGTAAGTTCAAAGTGCAAACTGAACACTTCCTTTAGGAAAAGCTAAAGCAAAATTAAACACTGTTAGAAAGGTTTTGATACTTTACTCTCTTATGATCCGAGTTATTGTAACAGAGTTATGTCCATAATGATGCAATTATATGCTGCCATGAACAGTTTAATTATTTTATGCCTGAGCAGATCAAAAACAAAAAGCAAAAAAACCTCAAGTGCCCTGTACAAATTCCACACCTGAATGCCTCTCACCTGGCTTTGCCATTCTTTCGCTATATTTAATTTTCAGGGGACATAGAGGAGTGATCTTTGCTTTAAAAATGGTTCTATCTTGCCGGGCGCGGTGGCTCACGCCTGTCATCCTAGCACTCTGGGAGGCCGAGGCGGGAGGATCGCTCAAGGTCAGGTGTTCAAGATCAGCCAGAGCAAGAGCAAGACCCTGTCTCTACTATAAATAGAAAGAAATTAATTGGCCAACTAAAAAATATATAGAAAAAATTAGCCGGGCATGGGGGCACATGCCTATAGTCTCAGCTACTTGGGAGGCTGAGGCAGGAGGATTGCTTGAGCCCAGGCGTTTGAGGCTGGGACTTCAGGCAAACTATTTCAGTCCTCTAAACTGAATCTCTCTGCCATTGGGGAAAAATGGGGGCAATGCCAGTCTCTACGGCACAGGGTTGTTATGAGGATTAACCCTTTGCACTCGGATGCCGAGTGTGACTCAACACGGTTAGTATCGGCAGCAGCTCACACCGTAAAAAATTAGGGAGATTAAAATGACTCTTTGAATGCATCAATAATTTGAAATATAAAAAAAAAATCCAAATAAATACGTTCATATGCAAAGAAACTCCAGTGTTTGTAGAATCTGGGGCATTTAAAAAATTAAATCCCGAGTAGAATAAAGGAATCGAGAAAAAAAAGCAAGCGAGTGCAAAGGGTTAAATGAGATGATGGTTCGAAGCCGGCACATGGTAATGCTGCTCAGCAAATACTGGGAGCCACTGTAAGGACGATAATCATTACATTGTTATTACTTCTGCATTATTTTAAGTGCCATGGTGAGCTATGTTAAAGGATGCTAATGAGAGCATCAAGGAAGAGTAATAAATCTTCCCCAAGCCGCTCAGTCTGAGCAGACAGGAGGGGCCGGGCGCGGTGGCTCACGCCTGTCATCCCAGCACTCTGGGAGGCCGAGGCGGGAGGATCGCTCCAGGTCAGGAGTTCGAGACCAGCCTGAGCAAGAGCGAGACCCCCGTCTCTACTATAAATAGAAAGAAATTAATTGGCCAACTAAAAATATATAGAGAAAAAATTAGCCGGGCATGGTGGCGCACGCCTGTAGTCCCAGCCACTTGAGAGGAGGCTGAGGCAGGAGGATCGCTTGAGCCCAGGAGTTTGAGGTTGCAGTGAACTAGGCTGACACCACGGCACTCTAGCCGGGGCGACAGGGCGAGACCCCGTCTCTACTATAAATAGAAAATTAATTGGCCAGCTAAAATATATAGAAAAAAACCAGCCGGGCATGGTGGCGCATGCCTGTAGTCCCAGCGACTCGGGAGGCTGAGGCAGGAGGATCGCTTGAGCCCAGGAGTTTGGAGGCTGCTGTGAGCTAGGCTGAGCACTCTAGCCCGGGCAACAAAGCGAGACTCTGTCTCAATAAATGAATGAATGAATGAATAAGTAAAAATAAAAATAAATAAATATAAAAATAAAAATATAAATATAAATAAATAAAATAAAATAAAATAAAAACAAACAGAAGGCACATGGGAAGAAAGGGAGATAATGCAAAAGTAATGGGTCTTCAATCACCATGCAAAAAAAAAAAAAATATATATATATATAAACAGAGCATTGTTCAAGAGAAGATGCCATGTTCATGTAAGTGACCATTTCATCTTAAGACCGCAGTCTGCTGCTCCTGATCCAACCGGGACCCCAGATGCGCAGATGGCTGTCATCATCCTCGCCATCCATAAATTCACTCGCTGTGTCACATCCCGGCTCGGGGACACTCATTTGTTGCAATTATCCTCTCCGTTCGACACGGAGAGAAAGCACCCATAAAGCAACTTCTAATACCCTGGGAAGCTCCTCTAGATAATTAAAATTCTGGAGCTCTCCTCCAGCTGGAAGCGGATGAGGCCACGCGTTGCGGGCACGTTCTACTAAAGAAGCAGGCTCCTTGCAGCACAAGCCCTTGGGCTCACAAATCCCAGGCCACCAAAAGCCATTCTCTTTTGACTTAACTCTTAACCCTTTGCACGCAGATGACAAGTGTGACTCACACGGTTGGCACGGGTAGCAGCTCCTATGTGGAGCCACACTCAACACGTAGTTTCACTGCAGGGGGAGGGGGATTTTTGTCTGTTTTTCCAGTATCTTCTCTTGTTTTCATTAGCATGAAAGGACAAGTAAAATGTAAACGCTGTCCCAGCTGGTGCCACCACCTGAGCTTATCTTTTGCATAAGCAGCAATCTTGAGTAGGAGGGTCCAAGGCATGAGTCGTGGCATCATGCCTTTTCGAGCTTTTTGACTCTAAAATGGTGGCTTGCATTGTTTTTCTGGGGGCTTGAGGTCAGTGTTGTAAATTCCTATATATTGTACAAAGAATGCCAAAAAAAGAAAAAAATGAAAAACCGATAATGCATGTGAAATGTATTAGGAAAGTAGTACATGACCTTGTAGGAGAATTCAGAGATGGTCCACTAACTCCCAGGGGTAGATGATTATCCACTGGCTTAGAGCAACGTTTAGATGGAAAGTTCCATACCATCACACCTCACCCTAACAAAAAAACACAAAGATTGTGTCGTTTGTTCTAACAGAAAAATCAAAGGAGGAAGAAGACAGACAGTTTATATTTGCAAAACATGTGAATGTAAACCAGGTCTTCGTGTGGGTGAATGTTTCAAAACATATCACACCATGAAAAATGATAGAGATTAAAATGACTCTTTGAATGTCTCAATAATTTGAACTATAAAAAAATATAAAAAATATTCAATATAAAATATCCAATAAAATATATCCAATATAAAAATATTTTAAAAATCTAAATAAATAAGTTTGTATGAAAAGAAACTCCAGTTTTTTATTTCACTGCCGCGCTTTGTAAAATCTGGGGTGTTTAAAAAATTAAATCCCGAGTAGAATAAAGGAATCGAGAAAAAAAGCAAGCGAGTGCAAAGGGTTAAAGTCCCAAATAACATCTTCTAAAAAGGGATGCTATTTCTCATGCACATCTGGAGCCTTTCTAGGCACTTTCACTGTGCAAAGGCTGTTAGAGATATAAACCTCATCTCCCACCATCTTTCCAGGAAGATGCTACTATTTCCCAGAGTTTTAAAGACAGGGAAACTGAGGCACAGAGAGTTGGGAAGTCACTTACCCAAGTTTCACCAGCTCACACATATTAGGAGCTGTGATTTGAACCCAACTTTGAACTCAATGTCCACAACCACTTACATGATAGTACGTGAACCTCTTGAGAATATTTTTTTTAATTTCTTTCCTTTTGTTTTAAAAATGGTGATTTCAAAATACTGATTAAGGTGGGGTGGGGTGAGGTGGGTCACAATGGTGGGGGAGAAGGAAAAAGAAAAGCCAGTTATCAAGCCACTGTGGTCAGACGTTAAAATGGAATTCATATACCATCCCCAAACCGGTTGGGTTTTCATAATGATTTTTTTTTCAGCCAAAGACTGAACTCAGTGTTTAGTCAAGGTCTTAGATAATGAGACGCACTCAGGCCTTGCTAGACCTTGAAGTCTTTTTTCCCCACCATGGGGCTTTGTCTTAGCAATCTTCTTCTCATGGCTATTTACAAGGGGACAGGCTAGCCTCTGTCATAAAACAAGGTGAAAGCAACTTGCCTACGTGCAGGTCTTCAGAACCAACCAACCGAACCAATTCCAGATCAATACGGGGTTACCATAAGGATCAAAATGGGACGGTGGTTTTGTTGAATGCAGTGCCGGGCCATAGTGAGTACTTAACACGTCTGCTCCATTATTTAACAATGATTATTACGGATATTATGATTCCTAAAATGCTTATAGACCCTTTGCACTCGCTTGCTTTTTTTCTCCATTCCTTCATTCTACTCGGGATTTAATTTTTTAAAGACCCCGGATTTTACAAAAACTGGAGTTTCTTTGCATACAAACTTATTTATTTGGATTTTTTTAATATTTTGAATTATTGATACAAAGAGTAATTTTAATCTCTATAATTTTCCATGGCATGAGCTGCTGCCCATGCTGACCATGTTGAGTCACACTCGACATCCAAGTGCAAAGGGTTAAATGAATATAGGAACAATATCGTATGTTCGATGCCCTTCTTCTCAAGGTTATGCAACCTAAAAGGGAAACACCACAAATGAGTAGCTCCTGCAAATCAGGATCTTGGGAATGATTATCCTATTTGACGTGGGGTAATAGCTACATGCTCAACTGGAGGAAAATTATTTTAATAAGTGTTGGTCGGTAGAGAGAAATAGGTAATAAGATTAGGTTGGTATCAGAGAAAGGAAATTCATAAAGAGGAAACAAATTAATAGTTTTATCGTCAAAGGTCAAAATTCATTATTAGACAGACATGCTTATCAAACGTGGCTCCTATTAAATGCCATTAACAATTGGGTGAACTGAGTCCAGCAAGCGATCGAGCTCATGTAATAAACTGATTAAACTAGTAGTCCATTAATCTGAAAGTAGTAGTCTAGTTTAATGGACTAGTCTAGATTAATGGACTAGTAGTCCATTAATCCAACCCATGTTCACAAAGACGCTGCCGGTGAGCTAGAAGAGCAGGAGGAGTTGGTATAGAAAGGGCCACCAGACTCGATTAACTCACATCCGATCAGACACTGCTGGGAAATGTTGGCTCACAGAGGAATGTGCACGACACCAAGTACACAGTGTTGCATTTAAATATTTAGCCCCATAAATATTTAAAAGGGTGTGTCTTTTTTTTTTTTTTTTTCACTTATCATACACTCGGAGCGAACAGAAAAGATGACACAGCTCCCGGACAGCTGACACTCTGGTGCCCAAAAGCCATCACTGCGTCAGAGAACATTCACTTCCCGGCTACGCTCCTGCCCGCCTGCCAAGACCGGAACCCGCTTGTCACCTCACTTCCAGGCCGACTTGAGACATGACTTGTCACTTCTGCGAAGCCACCCTCCAGGGTACCCTGTGGCCCTTCTTAGTCAACACTGCTTACAGAACCACCCTGGCTAAGTCCCCTTGCCCTGAAGGTTTCAGCAATTAACTCGACTTCCCCCTCGTCATTCTCTGCATTTCCCCAGTTAGATGGGATGGCAGTGGCACGCGTCGAACCCTGTAACCCCATGGGCTGTTGCTTTGGTTAGACCAGATCAAGGAAGCTACAGCTCTTTCTCAGGCAGACTAAAGGGCTCGATTTTTTTTCTTGCCATCAGTGCTAAAGACTGGACGGTTGGGTGTGTTGACGTCTTACCTATATCCACCTGTAGAAGTTTACGCTGAGGTTACCCTTAAATGAGGCTGTGAACACAGCAAGACGACCATATAGACCAGGAGAGGCAGGAAGGCGCATTTATGCATTTGGGGCAAAGGCACCAAGCAGGTTCATGTTCCCGCATCTCTTTCTTCTCAACACACCCCGGCTGCCGCCACCTCCAGGTGCCAAGAACCAAGTCAGAGGTCACGGCTCCCTCATGTACGTTCTTCATGGTTTGGGGGCCAGCTGGACTGCGGCTACATTTTTATAACTTTGGTGGGAAGTAAATGCATTTCCTAATCATGTGTTTATTTGTCATTCCCAAATCTGGCTTCACTAAAATTACTGGCAGCTTTTATTAATGTCAAATTCATGTTTAAAAATACAAGCTGTGCCCCCCAGAGCTAATGAGTAAGTATCTTTTGGGGGTTGAAGCCAGGAATCTGTAGTTTCCCAAAACTCCCAAGGTGATTTTTTGTTTTGTTTTGTTTTTTTGAGACAGAGCCTCCCTCTGTTGCCCAGGCTAGAGTGAGTGCCGTGGCGTCAGCCTCGCTCACAGCAACCTCCAACTCCTGGGCTCAAGTTAGTTGGCCAATTAATTTCTTTCTATTTTTAGTAGAGACAGGGTCTCACTCAGGCTGGTTTCGAACTCCTGACCTCGAGTAATCCGCCCTCCTCGGCCTCCCAAGAGTGGTAGGATCACAGGCGTGAGCCACCGCGCCCGGCCTCCCAAGGCCAGTCTAATAATGACCCAGTTCAGGGAACTATAGGCGCAGGCCATAACGCAGAGGTGCGAGACGGTATACTCGGAGCAAATAAATGTCGACGCTCAATTAACTAAAACAAATAGTGGGTTGTAAAAGTCAGGCTGCCTGAGATAAAAATCTCATTCTCTATCAGCTATTAAGGTGGATAAATTACTGAACCTCTTTGAGTTTCAATTTCCTTTTTTTTTTTAAGAGGCAGGTCTCACTCTGTTGCTGGGGCTAGACAGCGGAGGCGTGATGACAGCTCACTGCAGCCTCTAACTCCTGGGCTCAAGCGATCCTCCTGCCTCAGCCTCCTGAGTAGCTAAAATTACAGGTGCATGCCACCACGCCAGGCGAATTTAGGTGTTTTTGTTTTGTTTTGTTTTTGCAGAGATGGGGATCTCACTGTGTTGCCCAGGCTAGTCTCGAACTCCTGGGCTCAAGTGATCCTTCCACTTCGGCCTCCCAAAATGCTGGGATCACAGGTGTGAACCACCACATCCAACCTCAATTTCTTCACTTTTAAAATGAAGCAGTAAGACCTATTCACAGATACATGCATACATTCAGCACTGGGACGAAACCATAGTCAGCTGCCAGAAAATATAAGTGGTTATTACTTTTTTTAAATCAGACTCCAGAAATTCTGGAAAACAAAGCTTATTGTATGGTAGTAAACATATTTTCCACAAAACCAGTCTCTTTCCTCTCATTCAATTCTCTTAATACTGTACTTTCTATGGATTAGACTGAACATAATACATAAATTAGAAAAAAAAAAGCTGTATTACTTAATAGTTTGGCATAGCCTCCCTGGAATTAAACAAAAAGAAATCACATAGGTGGGTGATTGCAAACTGTACCCTAATTCCAGAAGTTTTCAAATGTACTGGGGCTTGGGGTGGAGATTGGGTAGGGGAATTTCGTATCATTCCCAAGAAAGTCTCCATTAAAAAGGCTACATGTATGAACCACACGAGAAACCCTTCTCTCCAGTTGCAATCAGCAGAGTAAATATCACACAAAATGCCCCAGGGTCAAAAAAGTTTGGAAAAAATTACCTGTTACTCCTGTCCACACCCTCTTTCCAGAGGTTCCTAATGCATATTCACATACTAAACAATCAGAAATTAAGAAATCCTTCAATAGATGTATCTGTTATACTAAATTTGTCCTGAATTATTCCCACTAACCCTTTGGGGAACAAATCTTATCAGGACGTATTTGAATAACATCAAAATAAGGCAAAGTTTCTTGGGTCTGCTAATTATGAACACCATTGTCCAAATATTCCATTTTGTCAGAATGTGAGGTCTATGTGAAGAAGAAATCCTTTTCTTAGGACTAAGCACTAACCATCAGAATCGTAGTTTCCTTCCAGTAAAAATATCACCTTTTTTTTTTTCATTTGCTTGTTTGTTGGTTTTTTATTTTTTTTTAATGAACCACGAGACAACAACAAAGAGAGCCATTACTTCTTCAGAAAAACTTTTTAAGTTGGGGACATTATTGAGCATTTAGAATGCATGATCATCTGACAAATAGAATTTTTTTTTAGCTTTTAAAAATCCCAGGGATAAGATTAAAAACCTAAGAACTGTTTATTAAACCCATCTTGGTAAAATATATTCAATAAACACAGAATCCAGACAGCTTTAATTTTTTTTTTTTTTTTTT
>VSMD01039272.1:0-25140 GCA_008750895.1 Mirza zaza
TTGGATACAGTTAAGTTACTTGGAAACAGCATTTTCAGATTTTGCCATTGATATTCATTAGATGGCACTGAGACAAGGTTCAACCCAGGGATAATTATTATCTACTATTGATGCAATACTCTTCTGTATATTCTACCAAATATCCCATGGATCATGTGCTTTTCCAGTCTGGCTGGTGGGAACAGACACTGTTCCCAACCCTGTGTGACCACCAAGTGCTATTACCTCTAATCTTTTCAGGTAGCTCTTTTCATAATATTAGATAATTTCCTTAAATGCATGCACTAATCAGTACTCAACTGAATACTTGAGCAAGACCCTCTTGCCAATCTTTGGAGGTCTTCCTTTGTGCAGTTTTCTCTTCTCCAGTACTGTATTTTGTGATCTCTAGTGGCCTTGGTCTCTCTGTACTCTTAACTAACTTTCAACTCTGGGCTCTACTTTGGTTCCCCTGCTACAGCCTGAGAACTCCAGGGTTCATCTCATTTGTTTTCCTCTCAGTAGTCACTGTCCTTCATTGCCTGATGTTCAATATTTTGAAAGTCATTTTCATATATTTTGTCAGTTTTTTTGTTATTGCAGGTGAGAGCATAAATCTTGTCCCTGCTATTCCATCTTGACCAGAAGCAGAAGTCTCCTCTCTTAAATGGTTGTGATGATTAATTTTAGGTGTTAACTTGACTGGATTAAGGGATACCAAGATATGTTTGTAAGGATGTTTCCAGAAGACATTAGCATTTGAATCAGTGGACTAGCAATGAAAGATCTGCCCCTACTCAGTGTGAGCAAGCACCATCCAATCAGCTGAGAGCTGCGATAAAACAAAAAGGCAAATGAAAGTGTATTTGTCCTCTTTCTCTCTCTCCTGGAACTGTAACACTCATCTTCTCCTATCCTTGGACATCAGAACCACAAGTTTTTCACCCTGTGGACTCTGGGACTTGCACCAGTGGCCCCCTGGTTCTCAGGCCTTTAAACTCCGACTGAGACATACTTTCCTGGTTCTCCAGCTTTCAGACTGCATATCATGGGACCTCTTGGCCTTCAAAATAATGTGAACCAATTCCCTAATAACTCCCTTCATATATATATAGGGATATATATAGATAGATAGATTTACATATATATATATATATTTCCCTTTCAGTTCTGTTTCTATTGTATTATTCAGAATTCTTCTATATCTTCTGACTAATACAATGGTGGTGTGGACTTTTTGTGTAATGGTCAGCAAATGCACAGAAAACATTATGAACAGAGCTCAATGCTAGGAAGCAAAGCAATGCTTTTCATTTAGAACATTTAACCAAGGAATCTGGATGGCTATATGAGAGGGAACATTTGTTTGAGAAAGTTAATAGGTAAAGAGTAGGGGAAATCTCTCTAAGAAAAGGGAGAGTTCCTATAAAAGACTTACAATAGGAAGAAGGGTCAAGCATCGGAGCCTAGAGCAGAGTATGAGGCAGAATGGAGCCAAGCAGGTGGCAGGGGGTATGATCACAAAGTTTGAAAACCTTGGTAAATATTTTAGACTATATTTAAGAGCAATCCGAAACCACCACATGATTTTTAGCATGGAATATTAACATAATAAGATTTGTGTTTTGAAAAGACTGTGGGGTTTTTGTTCCTTCCAGAAAATCAGGAGGAAAGAGAAGCAGCTAGATGGAAAATCTGATTTTCCTTGACCTAAATGAGTATGTTAGAAGGAATCCCAAACAAATATAGGAGGGAACAGGAAGAGCAGACCAATTATCAGCCCACAGAACACACAGCATTGAGATGCCTTGCCATGAAAGGATGAAGAAGAGAATAAAAATTAAGCAGTATTGCATGTGGTTAAAAGTGCATTAGACTGTAGAGCACCACAGACCTGAGTCCAATTCCTGGCTCTGCCATTTATTGTGTTTGAGATTGTGGACAAGTTAATTTTCAGAGAAGGAACTGAAGCTCAAAGTGGTTAATCATATCGACCTCACACAGTTATAGCATGATATATAAACCTCTCAGTATAATTCTAGCCCCATAATAAGTGCATAATATATACTAGCTCTCAGGAGTAGTGATGTAGTATAATTAAGCCAATGCAGAAGGGTTGATATATGTTCAAGGTCACACAGATGGTGACATAAAGTTGTTTTTTAAAAATTACTTTTTGACTCACCCAAATAATTGATCATAAGAATTATACCAATTTACAATCCCACCAAAAAAAATACCACCTTCACACTCTGGCAGCAACATTAAACACTGTCATTTTTAAAACATTATTTTGTTAAGCAAGATTTTAAATGTTGTATTCTACTTCTGGATTTCCTAACAAAAAGATTTATTTCACAGATAAATATGAAAATCTTTGGTACTATATGACTGTAAAAGTCTACGTCAAAGGTTATGCTGAGATAGAGACTGTAGACTACAATATTATAAGGTCAAATAATCTGTTGTCATGTGTTTTTATTATCTATTATCATTTTGCTTTTATTTTTGACATAATTTGATAAAGGCTATATTATTACCCCAAATAGTCAATATTTGCATCTTTAAACAGGGAACATGAAGATTACATCTATATAAAATTCCTACAGAGCATATGCACCTTCAATTGGCCTACCAAGCCAATGTACATTATAGTTTCACCTACAAATACGCTGACCATCATCAAATTGACCTTCACTGGAAGATTTGAGGAAGTAGCAGTTTCAGGTAGTGATCCTCCCCACTTTTTGAAGCTATATCATCTCTATGTAGTATGCAAATATCTTTGGAAATATTTCAAAAAATGATTATGAAAAAGAATGTTTAGAATTTAAATGACTATCTTTCTTCTCTGATTAAAATTCAAGTAGATATGCCTTTTAGGGGGAAAAGTTTTCGAGTACACTTATAGTGGACATTTTTTTAAATTTCTTGTTTACATTTTCTGTGCTTGAACCAATATAATGGCAAGGCTGAATGAGAGCTAAAGAGGTCCCTTTTACTTTAATATAAGGATCAAATTCCATAAGGAAGAACAGGGCCAGATAGTAGATTCTTTCTACTTCAATTCATTTTACTGCCTCTGTAGACAAATCACATAAAGCCAAAATTTCATCTGTTTATAATCAACAGCTCAGCCTCTAATATCATGGCAGTTTTCTCTGTAAATGTTGCCTGGCTACTTGAAAAATCATCTTACAATATATTTTTCAAGTGGCAGATGTAATTGGCATAACATGAATTAATCTAATATTCAGACTGATCATGTTTATTTTGATATTTTTCAGACATTCACACTCTTAATGTGAAACACAGAATAATGGAAATAGTGCTGATTAGGGATACAGGAGATCTGACTTCCTATGCTGATCATGACCCTTGAATTTTTCTTTTGGTTTGAAAAGGTGACTTCAGCTCACTGAGTCACCACCGTTAGGTAAAATGATGTTGTTATTTTGACTAGGTGCTCTCTAAGAAAGTTTTCAGCTAAGTATTTTATGAATCTCTGACCAAGGTCCTATTGATAATGAGATACATCCCTACAAAATGGGTAATAGGCTTATACAAAAGGTGAATCTGGTGTGTTTTTGTAAGCATAGTATAGGAAGATGCTCTCCAATATAGTAATGTGGATGTCACAAAGTAGAATTTGAAGTGGACAGGTAATTATTTTTTCCTTCTAATTTTTTTATTATCTCAGATTTACAAATATGAATTAAACATGTTTCTCAATTGTTCTATGAAAAGCCCTTCTCAGCTGGGTGTAGTGGCTCACACCTATAATCCTAGCACTCTAGGAGGCCAAGGTAGGAAGACAGTTTGAGATCAGGAGTTCAAGACCAGCCTGAGCAAGAGCAAGACACCTTCTGTACAATTAAATAGAAAAATTAGCTGGGTGTGGTGGCATGCACCTGTAATCACAGCTACTCAAGACTCTGAGGCAGAAGAATCGCTTGAGCCCAGGAGTTTGAGGTTGCCATGAGCTATGATGATGCCATTGCACTCTACCCCAGGTGACAAAGTAAGACCTTGTCTCAAAAAAACAAAAACCTTCTCTTGTTTTACTTTTTATTTTTATTTTTCCCTTTATTTTCAGTGCTCATTTCCTTTCTCCTTCCTCTTCATAGTCTTGGTTATATATATAAACTTGGAAAACATGTCCTATTAGCAGATTTGTGTGTTTGTGCTTTCAGTTTACATAAATGATGCTGTTCTATAGCTCTTTACTGTTCCTTAATTTATCATTCAAAACTATGCATTTCAATCCATCCAAGTTTTATTATATGTATCTAGCTTCCTGATTGTAATATTTTACTTATTTTTACCAGACATGGACACATAAATGACCTCAAATTGTTTGCTACAACAAATATACAGAAACCCAACTGAAATCTAAAGTTCAGCACTAAAAAGCATGTCACCAGGGGAAGAAGGGGAGGTCTAATGATCTTCAACCTAGCCCCTTAATAGACCTGTGTGATATTTTTTAACCAGAGTGGGATTGCTAATCCATAGATCATGCCAATCTTTACTTCATTATGAACTGCTAAATTGCTCTCCAAAATTATTCTTTTATGTTGGGCAGTGCTCCAGGGCACCTCTCCTCTTTGTGGCTGCTACTGTCAGCTTCTGTCTCCTAACACACTAACTCAACCGATGGCCTCCAATGCTACCACTGAAGGGGAGAAAGGGATGGTGGAGATATCGCTTAGCTCAGACATGACACGTCACTCAGAGTCCAGCAGCCAGAACAAGTTACTTAACTTCAAGGAAGCCTAGAAAATACAGAGGACCACCTGAATATTTTGTGAGCACCACCCACCACAGTGATTTAACTTTCCAACGTCTGAATGCTTTCGTGTGTTACAATACTTTCTTATGCTTTTATAATAAAGAAAAAAATGTAAGCGGTGATCAAAGAATCAATTGTGTGTGTCACTGCCAGATTTAATCATGTCACCTTCTGTTCACAAGCCTTCGATGGCTCCCCACTGCTGAATAGGCTAAACTTCTTGGGCTTATTTTCTCTCCAGTAATAGCAGATCAAATTTAGGATGACTTTTCAATCCCATAAACTTTTGATCAGTTTTTATTCAATCTTTGCGTAAACTGGAAGATAGCGATGGTCCCTTAAGAATTGTTATGGAATTGAATGAAATTTAATAAGGTACCTGACAGTTATGTGATTGTGATTTGTAGAACTTTCATTTTATAACATTAAGCAATATTGACCTCAGAAAAGAATAGAATGAGGAACAAAAAGAATGAATATGTTATTCATCATTGTTCCAGTCTTCCTACTTGATAACTACCTCAATAAAAGTCTAAATTAATTTCTGAATAAAACTTGAACAAATTTTCTTTTGAAAAAGTTGCTTCATTGCTAAGACGTTTCATGTAAGAAAAATCAACAGGTAAGCGAATTTCACAATAAGCACGTTGACAAATAATATAAAGATATAGAAATAACCAAAAAACATGTTATGAAGTGATTCTCATGAGGACAGCCTAGGGGATTTGGGAGGTCCCTTTAACATTCCTTGGTTTACTTTTGAACCCCAAGAGATGGCCCCGATTCTCTCAAGCAGAAAAAACACATTTCGAAGCTGTGTTCTCCAATTATTTCAGTCGAGCACACAATACAAATAGCTCTTAGGGTGAGCTGAAATGTCTGAAAGTTTGTGGGCCTGCTTTAAAAAAATGTACTTCTGCCAGATTTTATAAAATGTCATTTTAATTATTTTTGCACAATAGCATTGGAGAAACGACATTTCCTTGATTAGCTTGACACGTGGTAATTTGGGTAGAGTTTAACTTTATTTATCTTTGACGAGAACAAATTGTCTCTCTGCCCTTGTTTATACAAAGTGCTGTTATTTTTGCTCCTTTCATTTGTATAATCTGTGGCTTGGTTTCAACTTAAATGTTGGTAATTGGTACATTGAGGCAGGCGTTATCTGCGTCAAACTCACAGCTAAGAATGCAAAATGGAGAGCAGAGGAGAGGTGGAGATAGATGCAGTACAAACATAAGATTTTTAAACAAAAGCCAAGGATAATTTTTTAAAAAAATACAAAAAGAAACCTCTGACAGGACAATGAACTAGCAAAGAGCTTCCAACTTTAGAAAAAAAGGAAAACTGAAGAGGAAACATTTTCAATCTAACTTGGTTTCAATTCTACTTCACATTGAAAAGTATTTACTTTCCCAAATCTATACATCTATAAGTTCAGGTCAGGGAACCACTAATAATTTGGTGTACCCTAGTGGGAAAAGTTCACATGTGAAGTTGTAAGTTCTCTTTAAAGAGTGCTGCCGCATTAAATGATGTTCAGAAATGGCAATTAGCCTTGAGAACATGTAAACACATACACTGTTGTGAATTTAGATGTGAACTGTATTCGCTTAATTATGCCACATTTAATTGAGCCATACTATAGTAGATTAGAGAATCAGTGAAAAACTAGACTTTAAAAGTCACCTGATAGGCTACTCCAATTCATAAAACTTTTTTTCCTCTCTCTAACACACTTTATTTTGATTCTATTGACTTAAATTTTATTCAGTGTCAATTTGACCTTTGTTTGCAATGTCTAGATGGACTATTTCATGTAAGGGCTCAGTACTAAACACAGAAAATTAAAAAAGAAAAGGGAATTTACTGAACACCTACTATGGGCTCATCACTCTTTTAATCCTTTAACATATATTAACTTTTATATTCCTCACACTCAAAATTTACACTTATCTAATAGTCTCTTTATATATTTTGCTTTTATATTTTATTTTTTATAAAATGAATAGATGTTCCCCCTTAGAAATCTCGGAAAGAAATTCAGAGGAAACTACAAATCATCTGTAATCTACAGTCTAGATACAATCAATCACTGTTAAGCTTCTATTCATTTTCAATGTGGAGGTCTTAGTTTTTAATGTAATTGGAATTACACAGGTTACGCAGTTTCTTGCCCTTCAATTTTCCCTGAACTTATATCATCAACATTTTCCTATATCATTATAAATCCTCCACCCACGATTTTGAAGGGCCCATTATGTTTCATCATTTGGTTGCACCATAATTAGTCTAACCTCTCTGGTATTTTGGGGGGCATTTAATTTGCTGAGATTCTTACTTTCTATGAATTTCCAGAATGCATCTGCAATGGTAATACTGTGAATTGCTCTGGCCACAGTCTCCCTTGCAAGGTTATTACTATAACCCAACTCAAATCTAAAGGTTGGCAGAAAAAGTATGTTAGCAGGGAATGCAGGGATTGGGGTAGCTTAGAGTGACATTTAGAAGAAGAGTGGGCTGATATACAGTACTCTGCTCTATTATTTACTCTATTATTCCAGCCAAAAAGGCCTAAATTCAAAACATCTAGGTATTTGTGCCTAGGGCTCCAGGTCTTCCTCAGGCCTAGTTAAATTTTTTCACATCTCAGTAACTAATATAAATTATTCTCTTTTTTTGGTTATTTTTTTAGCTGGATTATTTTGCAATTTACAACTGAAGGAGGCCTAATTCATACTTACTAAATGAACAAAAATATTTAGTGTCTATAACAAAAATGATAGGTTGTATTAGAGTTCTCAGAGAAATAGAACCAATAAGAAATATATGTACACACACAGATACATTATATATAAACAATATATAATACTATTATATTAATATTATAAATAATATAAAAATATATATTAGATATACAAGAAAATTTATTATGAGAAATCAGCTCACACAATTATGGAGGCTGAAAAGTCCCTAATCTGCCATCTGCAAGCTGGAGCCCCAGGACATTCCAGTGGTATAATTCAATCTGAGTCTGAAAGCCTGAGAACCAGGGGAGCCAATGGTGTAAATCCCAGTCCAAAGATAGAAGAGAAGATGAGATGAGATGAGATATCCTAGCTAAAACAGTAAGGCAGCAATAAAAAAGGGCAATTCCTCCTTCTTCCACCTTTTTTTCTACTCAGGCCCTTTGTACAACAGGGTGGACAATGACCACTCAAAACGTCAATCTACTGAGACCACTGGTTCAAATGTTAATCTCATCCAGAAACATTCTCAAAGACACACCCAGAAATAACGTTTAACCACATATCTGAGCATTCTCTGATTCATTCAAGTTGAAACATAAAATTAACTATCATTCATTCAAGTTGAAACATAAAATTAACTATCAGAAGTCCACCCCCTTGTCAACTTGGCACTCATAATGCATTTCCTTAAACCATACTTTATCTGCAAATAAAGATAATAATTCTACCTAACACAATACAACTATCCTGCTTGCAGCCCAAAATGCACTAACCTGTTCCCCAAAAAAAGAGGTAAAGCCCTTCAGTGATGTTTACTCTTCTTCTTTATACTCTATAACTTAAATGCTATGATGTAAAATTAACAATACATAAATACTATGATATAAAGCCTGCATCTTATGTTATATGATAAAGGAATAAGAGAGAGAGGGAAAAGAAAAATAAATACACACATATGCAACACATGTTCATATGAAAATAAGGAGGAATATTCACTGGTCATGTGGTAATAACTGGTATTTGTAATTACCTTCTTCCACTACCCATTATGTGTTCCCCTTGCCTTAAGCAAGCACCTCAGCTGCTCACCATACCCCAGGGAATGTGCCACACCAGTGGTCTTAGTGTTGGTCTCTGCTGGTGGCAGATTGGACATTTAGCAGTGGCTATAGTTACGTCAGCCTTGGTGAGTAGAAGTACTCATTGCTAACCCTGTGCACACCTCTATCCTTGCCACCATAGCCACCTTATTCATGAGCCCATTGAGCAATGACAGGGATCGCTGGGGAAGGAGATTGACTGGTACTCAAGCACAGATCATCCTATCCACTTGATTATTAAAATCCCGCTCTGCTGTGATCACTCTTAGATGAGCATTCACTATCTTCACATTGTTTGCCATTCAGAGAGGTCTATCCACATATCTCTTCCTCAAATTTCTTTGTCCCAATTTTCCAGTCATGTTCCAAGTCCCTGACTATCCAAACTATTGGCCATAGCCCATGAATAATTACATAATTGCATGTCTGTACATTTCTCCTTCCAGAGCAAAGTGAACAATCAGATGCGCTTCTCAAAGTTCTGTCACTGTCCCTCAGGGATGTTCCAGAGACGGGCTGTAGTACTGCAGCTCTCCACTTTGGGGTAATGCCTGCATATCAGAAAGAACCATATTTAAGCCAGGGCCCTGTCTTCTCTTCCTCTGTCGGCTGATTGCAGGAAACTACCCATGAGGCCACAGGCACAGGCTGGAAGAGAGAAATTAACTATTCAACAGGTTCACTCTATTCTGAGCAGACCACACTGAGATTAAAGGTAGTTATTTAAAAAGTAGGATCCCTCCACCCCAACAAGACAAGAGACAGGGACATGGAAGTTTCCCAACCAGTTCCTATGAAGAATGGCAAAACTAAATGGAAATATTTAGCTTAGCATGGTGGAAGTTATCCATAAATGTTGAAATATTGTCTTGTGTAAGAGGAAACAGACTTGTTCTATGTGGTTGTATGGCTTAGAACTTAGACCACTGAAATATAATTTTGTTTAATATATGAAAGATCATTCCAAAAGGATAAAACATGAAATGGATTGGGCTGCCTTGGGAGCTATAACCCACTAGAATACTCAGGTATATAAATAATAATCATTTGATAGGTACATTAAGAAGGGAAGTCAAGATATTAGTAGAATATTCTATTATGTGACATTCCAATTGCCTTTCAAATTTGATGGTTTTTTAAAATATACTACAGACTATTATAATAAGATAACTTATTAAAGTTTAAAAATCATTGTTGCTGTTTTGTGTTTTTTTCCAGAACGAATGTTGCCTGGCTTTTCTTTGAGGGCTGAGACAAAGGCATGGTAGGAATGATATCCACTAATGTGCCACTAAGATGATTTTTCCAAGACTGTATGAGAAAATGTCATTGACAGTAAACACAAATTATAGTTTAGAGGGAAGAAAGTCAATATCCAGGGAGACAGTGTCAAGTCCAAGGGTGAGAAGAGACAAGAAATGTGAGAACTAATAACAAGATCAGAAGACTTTGAGAAAAAGTCAGAAAGCATTGGAGGAATAGGACAAAGGAAGGAGGTCAGAAATGGCACAGTGAGCAATGAGCAAGTGTTACCTTCCACAGGGTTCTGTGCCAGGCATGAGCCTTAAAGAAACAGCAGAGATCTGGGAAATAAGAGGAAACCTGTTTATGGAAGCCAGAATATAATGGTATTCTTTAATCTCAAGCATTTACATTAAATTGCAAAGATAACATTTAAAAATTTGGGTACATTAATGAACAATGTACTGGGGATGGCTGGGGAAGGAATGGGTAGCGGAAGTTCAAAATGCTCAGAACAAAACACAACAGAATTTCTTAAAATTTCAATATAAGTGAAAACTCATAGAAGTAAAAACCTAGATAGGAAGAACAATCACACAGCAGTATTTTTGCAGTATTTAATTTTGTTGTAGAATTTAACCCTTGAGCTCTTTGTAAGATAATTAATTGCTAAAGAATATTCCATGGGGTTTTTTTATTCAAATTGAACTCAGAACTGTCTTACATTCATGACACAGAGGCAAAGAGCATGAGCTTTGATATTATGCAGGCATGAGGTTAAATTCCAGTTTTGCTGTTACTATGTTACCTTGTGGAAAATGGTACTGGAAAATGGACTCTGCTTCAGCTTTCTCGTTTGTAAATTGAGAGTTTTTCTGAGAGTTAAACGAGAAATGTATTTGATGTGTTTAGCACAGTTCTTGGGACATTATAAGTATGCATTAAATTGTAGCTATGGTTATGAGTTCTTTAAAGGTTTGGTGTATTCATCTCTTCATTCATTAAAAGTTTATTGGCTGTCAAAGCTCAGCCTGATCTATCCAGACATCATCATTACAGAGGCTATAGATTTCATCAAATCCAATCAAAAGGTTACATCAACGATGACATTCAAATAAGAAGGGACATCCCAAGTTAGAATTCATATCTGTGCTTAACTTTTCATTCTGCCCTGAAGAGAAAAACTAAAATGGTCTTTGCTGTAAACAGATCTCTCTATATTGTAATGTCACAGTGTGAAACGAGTGATGGTGTTGTCCAAGGGTTTTTTAGTATCAACCAAGAGCCCAGTAGAAGAATTTGGGCCTTCCTAGACCAGCTGGGTTTCTTCTAAACCTGTTACCTACAATTAAGTTAAATAGCAGCCAAATTATTTAATTCTAATCATTTATTTTGATAAAATATCTTCTAAGTTCAGCTTCCTGGGGTTAAGACTTAATTTACAACATACCAAAGCTAGAGAAATTGTGCACATGGTGGGTCAATTTTTAAATATATATATATATTTTTAAATTATAATGAATCCATGATGTGCCTCCTTGCATACCAATGATCAGAATGGACTCATAAACAGGGAATGTGGGAGCAGAAAAGGATGAAAAAGGTAGAATTGGGTTAGAGAGAAAATGCCTGACCTTCCAAGGAAGGGTGGGATGGAAAAAGTAAAAGAAGCCCTTCAGCAAGATAAAGAAGTAGATAGCCAAAATCTTAGTCCCTCACTGCCATATAATCCACAATTTACCAGAATGACAGCAATGTAAATAAATTATTTAAATCTCTAGTTCAATTTCTTCATGACAGAGTTTAAAAATGAAATCTCAAAAAGAAAAATAACTAACCACTCTACAAAGTACACATCAATCTTCTGACAGAACAAGAGATAGAACTATAGTTGTCTCACTCAAATGCTATTTCCATGTTACATTTTTTTAAGTGATAATACATCCTTAAGACCATACCTTGGAAGTGCCCTTCAGAAAAATATACAGCATAGACAGAGGCAGTAGGAAATAGAGGCTGCTGGATGGAACAAGGGTAAAGAAAGGCGAATTCTCTCTTTCTCTCTCTCTTTTCTAGAGAGGAGCACCCTTCTTCTCTTGTCCTTGGACATCAGAACTCCAAGTTCTTTGGCCTTTGGGCTCTGGGACCTGCACTAGCACTAGAGGCTTCCTGGGGAGCTCTTGGGCCTTTGGCCTTGAACTGAGAATTACAGCCTTGGCTTTCTTGGTTCTTAGGCCTTCTGATTTGGACTGAGCCATACAGGGAACAAGAAGATTAACAGATCATTACAATGCTCAGTTATACGCACTAACTAAGGAAAGTTTATGGTGATGTAAGTACAGAAAATGTTCCCTAATAAAATCCTCAGAGATTACAGCATGTTACCTAGAGACTATGACATTTAAGTCAATGTGGACAAATACCAAATATTCACAAATACAGAGAGGAAAGGAAAGAATGTACCAGATAAAAGAGGGGAAAAAAATGTACCAAAGCCCAGAGGTAAGAGGGAACATAAAACAATTAAGGACCTACAAATAATCCATTATGTCTGCAATACAGGATGGGGACTCAGACAAGGTGCAGAAAGGATGAAATCAGGGGGAAGCAAGGGACAAATCATGAAGAAACTCACCAGCCAGGTAAATGAGCTGGATGTTGAATGGACCAGGGGAAGGAGAATCAGATTAACTTCTTAGATTTCTTTTTGCTGTAATTTGGGGAAGGGGTTTGAGGAGAGCAAGACTGGAGATTGGGAGACCCAGTAAGAGATGCACAGATTCAGAGATGAGGAGGGGTCTCCTGATGTCAGTCTGCACAGCTGCTACAGAGACAAGATCAGTAATAAGGAAATGAAGCAGAGGTTCTGAAGCCCAGTGGAATCTGATGGGTTCATCCCCTGAAAAGATTAGGCGAAGTCACAATGGAAAGGGAGTAAAACCAACATGAAGAAGGTGAAGAAAAGGGAAAGGTTAGTGAACAAGGCAATTAGGATCCAAGATCATGAACACTGAACAGACACTAGCTGCTCTTTCAGGGCACAATGGACTACTCTCAGCTGCCCCAGACCTTTAAAGGGGACAAACTGAAATGCAGAGGGTGCCCATTAAATTTTTTAATACCAGCTGTCATTGTTACCAAATTCATGTCACTTGAAGCATTTAGTAAAATACACATGCATGCACACAAACACACCACATTTTGGATATAGAACCAAAGTTGATGAAACTATGATAATCTATCATGGATTAGTCTGCCCTGGGACATCCAGGCAAATACAAAATATTGAATAGCCAGGACTGATGAAAGTTTTGGTTTCAGTTAACCAAATATTTGAACCTTGCATCTTAATGTGAGAGTATAAAATAATAAAGTCCAAGCAAATTAAGCATGTGGACATATGTAATTTGTTGAGGTATGCTTGATTTTCCCCCAATAAAAATTGTCTATAAATTAAGCTTTAGACGTTAATCAAACAATAAATACAACCTGTTAGCATAAAAGACCTCTGTCATTAGTTAATCCTTTGGTATTAAGAATTATCTCCATTCACACCCTCCCACACAGATCAATCAGACCAGTATATGGGGGTGTGTGTGTGTGTGCGTGTGTTTTATCAGGGATAGAACAACTGTCTTGGAAGCGTTCTTGTGATCACTGGGAGGTAGATAATTTCCAAACCCAGCATTCTATAACTCTAAACTAGTCACTATTTCCTTTGGTGACATAGTGAAAACATGATTTTTGTCCTATTGTCTTAAAATATTGTGAAATATTTCAGTTAAGTTTAAGAGTTAAATCTCATCCACTTTGGCTTGGCAACACATAGACAAGAGCAATAAATTAATCTTTTGAAGTGTTTTAAGGAGGAAACCACCATGACTTTGAATGTTTTATTAATAGATTGTTTCTTTAGGTGCTTTATTTTTAATTCCAAAGCTAAAGTAGGAGGCTAACATCCTCCTGTACTGGGTTGAGTAGTGTCCACCCAACATTCATGTTTACCTAGAATCTCAGGATGCAACCTTATTTGGGAATAGGGTCTTTGCAGAGGTAATATGTCAAGTTAAATTGAGTTCATACTGTATTAGCTTGGCCCCTAATCCAATGACTGGAGTCCTTATGAGAAGAGGGAAATTTGGACACAGACACACACAGAGGAGAATGCCATTTAACAGGAGGGCAGAGATCGGAGTGATATATCTACAAACCAAGGAATGCCAGGGAATGCGTGCCCCCACCAGGAGCTAGGAAGAAGACAGGGAGGAAACTACCCTAGAGCCCTCAGAGAGAGCATGGCCCTGCCAACACCTTGATGACCTCTAGAACTGTGAGACAATAAATTTCTATTGTGGCTTGAAGCCACCCAGTTTGTGGTAACTTGTTACAGCACCCTAGGAAACTGATACAATGTCTTTTTATCTATTGTATTGGATCAGTTGAATAGCAATCTTCTAGAGACTTCCTGGAGCACTCACTGTCCTTACTTTCAAAACTGACCCTTCAGAATCTGCAGAGTGGAAAAAATGGTGGTGAAACAGTAAGCTCAGACCATCCAAGTGAAATTTTGATTCAATGTGCATTTTATTACTCCCTCCACAATACATGGATATTCTTGATTGGAATCTCTGAAAAGTGCTTGGTTGTCCAAAATAAGTGCCTTATTCTAAAACATGAAGAAGCAGGGCTGAAAATAATGCAGGGAGATTCCTCAGTCTCCCATCAGGGGAGATATGTATTAATTTTCTATTGCTGCCATAACAAATAACCACAAATTTGGTCCCTTAAAACAATACCTATTTACTCTATCATGATTCTGTAAATCAGAAATCTAGTGGGCACGGCTGGTTTCTCTGCTTAGAAAACAAGGGTCAGCAGAGCTGGATTCCCTTCAGGAGACTTGAGGGGAGAAGCAGGGTCCAGATTCACTACGTTATTGGCAGAATTCAGTTCCATGTGGTTGTATAACTGAGGTCCTATGTTTCTTAGTGCCTGTCAACCAGGAACCCTGAGCTTCTAGAGGCCTTTCTGCAGTTGTTGCACATAGCCCCCTACGTGGCAGAACCAGCAACAGCAAGACAGATCCTTCCCACATTGCCCATCTCTGCCACTCACTTTCAGGGGCTCATGTGATTACATGGGCTCCACTCTAAGTCCAGGACAATCTCCCTATTTTAAAGTCGGCTGATTAGTAATCTTAATTGCATCCGCAAAATACCTTCACAGCAGTACCTAGATTCCTGTTTGATCGAATAACCAGAGGACAGGAATCTTGAGGGACATCTTTAGAATTCTGCCTACCACAATGTTGTGTTAATAAAAGGACTCACTAAGGGAGGCTTCATAAAGAGCCCCATGAGCAGATTCTTGGCATGATGAGAGGCTGTGCTGTCTATCTTGTGGTTGGTCAGAATGGTGGGACTGAATGTCTAATGTCAATCATACCATCTACTGCCCCAGAGCTTCCTGCTAAGCAATTCCAGGCGCTAAATCAGTTCTTTGGTGGCACTGAAGCTTCAAGTAATCTAACTTCCAGCTATAAAAATGAAATAAACTGAGCAAATAACTGAGCAAAAATGGAGTTTAATTTTCTGCAAACCTACTATGATCTAGTTAGGTGGCATCTTGTCATCTCTGGATCACAAGTGCAAGTGCTCTGGGCATGGATTTCCCTTCCCGTACAACAGGAACACATGCTAATGGTAATGGAAAGAGGCCTGGATGCTGAGGGAAGAAAAAACCTGATTTGTGTATTCAGGTTTGTTATTACTTAACTGCAATTATGCTTTCAAGAGAGTATTGCTTTAAGAACCGCCCATTTAATTTCTTAGACTTTGAAAACCTTGTGGTAGAGTAATTGCCTGACATAGAACACCTAGGAGGTGAATTGAAATGAAAAGCCTTTTACTGAGTGGCAAAAAGAAAGTATTAAATGCTTGATTAGAAGCTCTCTGTCACTAATAGTGAAAGCTCCTCTCTCACATCCTGTCTTCCCAATCTGCCTTCTATGTCATTGTGGAACATGCAAATTCCCTAACTGGAAACCCCAAAGTGGCTTTGAAATCCTGTTTTCCTTACTGAAAACAGGAGAGGTAATTAATTTGTTTGGTCTGTTGAGTGTTTTCTTACTGAAATCCCTTCCTTAAAAGATTATTTATAATGATCCAGCCCCATAGCATGTACAAACTTTGAGCCTGATATATCTGGGTTCTACCACTTTCCACTATTATGACCTTAAGCAAGTCATAGAAACCCACTGAGCCTCAAATTTATCAACTCTGATATGGGAATAGTAACATTCATTTCTTAGGTAGTTCAGAGAATTAAAACACAAAAAATTATCTGACACATAGTACATGCTTAAACATTCAATCTCTTTTCCCTATTCTCCTGTTTCCCTGTTGATGTTCTAATTAATCTCTGGTTTGTGCAAACAGGCATGATGCAAATAGATTATATATCCTCTAAAAGCAAGGACTGGACCAGTGTAATTCCATAAGAAGATTCTTTGATTGATATTCAGGAGATTTAGACCCAGGCATGCAAAAGTGACCTTGATTAAGTCAACTGCCCTCTCTGCATTGCAATTTATGCAAGTATAATAGGTTATCAAATCACCATGGATTGCCTAGCTCTAAAACATCACATTAACACCTATTTTTTTACCTCTTTCAAGACCCTACTGAGCAAGCAGTAGGCATTCAATTAGTGTTTGCTGACTATTTGCTGGATGAAGGTACTCAATAAGATAGCCTTAATGGCAGCAGCTACTGGATAGTAATGGGAACAGAGCCAAAGCAACCTGTTCTTGATTTTAACCAAATATTTCTATGAGAATTTGAAAACAAAACAAAATTTCCACTTGGGAGTTGAAATATAGGAAACATTGGCTAATGCTCAATTTCCTCATACAGTGAGTTTGGATATAGGCCAGTCTCTCTAACTTCTTTTTGCTCCCAGTAATAAGTTATTGATCTATTTCTTGTTTAAGGGTTAGATTGCTATTCATCATGCAGAATTACATGTGAAGACACAATGGTGAGTTCCTAAAAACAGTGAAACCTCAGGAGGTTCTTGTAGACTATGATTTCACATTAATTTCTGAGATGATGACTGCATGCCTGGTGCATTTTCATGGGGTTATTTTTCATTGCATTTCAATTTACGTGGAATTAAATGCTCATATTTTAAGTGTACATTTTGATATGTCTTGACAATGTATATATTTTTATCACTACCACCCCAGTCAAGACATGAAATACTTCTTTTCACCCAGAGAGCTCCCAGTCCCCCGCTGTATTCAACCCTCCCCCAAAGGTAACCAATGTTCCAATTTCTATTACATTAGTTTAGTTTTGCCTGTTCTAGAACTTCATATACATGAAATATATGATATGAACCCTTTTGTGTCTAGCTTCTTTTGTTCAACATCATGTTTTGAGATTTATCCATGTTGTATAGATCAAGAGTCCATTACTTTTCATTGTGACTAGCAATCTATTGCATGAAAATATTATAGCTTGTATGTCCATTCAACTGTTGTTGGACATTTGGTTGTTTTCAGTTTTAGGATTTATGCATAAAGCTCTTGTAAACATTCTTGCATTTTGTGGATATACTTTGTATTTCTCATCAGAAAATAATCACAAGTGCAATTGCCGGTGCATAAGGTAAGTGTATTGCCTATGCATTTTGGGGTTTTTATTCATGAGAGTGAAGATCACAAAACATTTTTCTTCTTCCGGCCTTCATCCCCAAGAAAAGTTCATATTAATCTCCAAGAAAAAACAACATGCATGCATTTAGCACTTACTATATGCCAGGAATACAGATACGTTTTCTGAATGAATTATCTCATTTAATCTTAACAATACCTTATAATTATCACTATTTTCAAAGGTCCAAGGAGGATAATAAGGCAAGTTGCTGTTGAACTTGTGTAATAGAAATATTATAGAAAATAATTCCAGAACCTGCATTCTCACCCATCTTACCCATATTACTTCTTTTCTTTCACAACGTCTTTTCTTTTCAGCAAGAACTACCGAGTCTTTGAAGCAAAACGAGGACCTTCTCAAACAAGTGGAAATGAATGTTTTATCTCTTAGAGCCCCCAAACTGGAAGGCACCAAGGTCCACAAGAATCTGACCCCTAAAGTCGTTTACTCTCCCACCCTTTATGGTTAGGAAGTGAAAGAGGGTGGATGTCTCAACAGGACACCCAGTCTCTCTAACAAGAGTAAAATGTGCAATTAAATAATCCTGTAGCTACAAATCAAGAGCATCTCTGTGGGATAGATTAGTAATTCACAGTCTTTATAATGCATCAAAATCACCTGGAGAACTTGTTAAAATACAGATTTCTGAACCCCAGGCCCAGAATTTCTAACTCAATATGTCTGAGATTTTGTATTTTTAACAAACTCCCGAGTATTATTGATACTACAGAGTCTCAGACCACACTTTGTGTAGCATTGGGCCAGATTATCTTCATCACTCAAATAAATCTCTGATAAGAAACTGAGTTTTAGTTAGAGAAAATGACTGTGAAATTAAATAATTCAAACTTAAAGCTATTGGAACTTTAAATTACTCTGAGCCTTATAAGGAATGTGGCTATATGACCTCAGTCACATAGCATGCAGCTGCAACTTCTGCCTTATTTTCCTGTAAATAATTAGGAAGATCAAATGACCCCAGAGATAAGACCCCCCCTCAGATCAGTACCTCTCCTCATGTAGTAATAAAGTAATCTTCCTTAGAATGTAGCAATCTGTAGCTAATCAACCCACTATAATGTATATACTAGTCTCATATGGAAAAATGTAATCCTGCTAAAATTTCTGTCTCTAAGTAAATGAAATCTTAACTATTCACTTTGGAACATTGGCCCCATTCATTTGGAGTTGGTGTTTTCTGGGTGGCCATCCTCAACCTTTGAGCTCAAATAAACTCTATATTTAATCATATTTTCTGAATATCATTATTTAAGGTTGATATGACTAAGAAGGTTTACCTAGCCAATTAACAGTAGGCCTGGAGCTACAAGGTAATCACTGAAGTGTAGACTATGTCATCCAGGTGTGGCTCATGCCTATAATCCCAAGACCTTTGGGACGTCGATGCTGGAGGATCACTTGAGGCCAGGAGTTTGAAACCAGCCTGTACAACATAGCAATGCCCTGTCTCTACAAAAAAAAATAAGAAAAATTAGCCAGGACTGGTGACAGATGCCTATAGTCCTAGGTACTCAGGAGGCTGAGATAGAAGGATTGTTTGAGCCCAGGAGTTCAAGGCTACAGTGAGCTATGATTATACCACTACACTCCAGCCTGAGCAACAGAGCAAGACACTGTCTGGAAAAAAAAAAAAGTTAAATGACAATAGTCTAGATTTGCCTCCCCATTTAGAGATAGACAGATGATAATACAGATTAGATAGAGATATGATATGATATAACCTGACCTTTTAAAGGGACCAAAATTTGTCTTGAGTAAAACTCACTATCTTGCTCTTACTTGTATAGTTTTACCACAAAAGAGGGAATTCTCCAATGGCATTCAGCATTCTATGGGTCCACACATAATTATTCCTCTCTGAAAGACTTTCAGTGCTACATAGATCTAGCTCTTCATGGACTCTTCATCTGATTTCCAGATTGAGTGTTTAATTTCCTTTCCAAAGCCAAAGTTTGGCTATTACTTGATTAATTTAACCTCATTCTTCTTTGTCTTCAGAAGGAATCTAAATGTCTCCGCCAACAAACACTACTTTAGAAACATCCTCGTTCTGATAAATGGTTTCCTTAAATGCCTTATAAGTATTATTAGCATAGATGCTTGTTTGATTCCAAACTCCTGCTCCCCTGAGAGCCCTCAGGGTGGGAACCTGAATACAGAGTGGGAGGGTGGTAGTCCCCCCAGACAGAGATTGAGATTAGTATGCACAACCTGTATTCACAGCTCCTTAAATTTTTTAAGCCACTTTTTCCTTTTTTTTTTTATTTTCAGCTTCCCAAAGGAGAGCTCAATTATTCACTGTTACAAAAATGGCCATTGATTATCTTGAAAATTCAGGCGAGAAAAAAAAGGTAATGATACCGACTGCTCAGCTACTTAAATAGTCAGCTTTTTATTAATAGATATAATTGTGTTTCACACCTTATTAAATAATATGAAGAGCAGAAAAGAAACAGTATTATTGGTGATTTTTAATCAGGTTTCTATAAATCTCAGTCATGAAGTAATTATTCAAACAAATGAAGGAAGACAGCACAATCCATAACTACACTAAGTTTTAAGAAATAGTATCTCATTTTAAGATGAAGTGCATAAGTAGTATACAATTCGAGTAAAGCATTTTTCTTTATACACTTTACCACTTCATCAAAAACAAATTACAATTAATTCTATTTAATGATCACATGTTATGTACAAAATAATGTACCATTGTATTTCTAATACCTTTATCATTACAATGGATTATTGCTATTATTAATAATATTAACTATAACCCTAGCTCATTTTATAAAGTGCTTTTTCCATGCAAAGCATTTTGCAGCATTACTGAAGTTAGTTCACACAACTCTAGAGTTAGGTACTCTTTATTTCTTGTTGAAGAAATTAAAACTAAGAGGGCTTAGCTTAAACACCTGTGTCAATCAGCTAATTAGTAGAATTACCTGGAAATCAAATTAATTAATTAACTGGGAATCAAATGCCTGTTTGACTCCAAAACCCATGCTTCTTACCTGCCCCACACTTCCACCAGCTATGAGATTCAAAGATAACATGCTTAATACAATAAAGTTCAATGCTCAATAAGATGACAGAGTTGTTTCTCTGGATATACCAGCCCAAGATGGTATTTTAGGGGAGGACAGATTTGCATTCAGTGTTCCTACCTTCAGTTTCCTACTTTCCTTTTTCATCCACGAATACTTGGTGCCTATGGCCTATTGTGATGCAGCTGGTTGACCAGTGTTCCTACTTCCATGCCCCAACTTTTCTCTGCTAGTAAAATTAGAGCTGCTCCTCTAATTTTACTAGCAAAGAAAAGTTGGATTTTTGCTTTGGCTAGGATAACTTACTCACTATTAAAATAACACCCCATCTCTTTCTCTCTTAACACTGTGCCAAGGTAGATTTTTATCCACAAGGCTAATCCAGTTCTCCCAGGACAGGGAAGGGGATGCACTAATTGGAGGAATTCGGTGAGTTGTACCTTATGCAAACATCTTTCTTAACAGTTCCTAACATTAGTCTCTATTGCTTTATCTCTTCCCTTCCACAGTAAATTTTCTGATTATTTCTCTAATATAGGGCACTCCAGCATAGTGGAAAGAAGATGGCTTCTGGAGTCAGATAGATGCAGATTACAATGTTGGTTTTATATTTTAACAGTTGTGACTACACCATTAATTTCTCTGAACCTCAAATTTTATGTCTGTAAACTGCTACAAAGGGATGTTTTGAGGATTTAAGGGGAAATTATATGTAAAAAGCATCAAAGATGCTCAAATAATTAACATTGATTCACTTTTCCCTGCCTTGTCTGTGGATGTAATAAAAAAAAAAAAGGCACATGTTTAACAATATCTCAAAGTGCAGTAGGGGTTAGAAGCAAATCAGTATAAAAATGGTGCTAACTAAGCCAGCAACTCATCTACTTCTGTTTATTTCCTTTATTCAAATATATTTATTGATAGACTGGGCACTCTGGGAGACCAAGGCTGGAAGATCACTTTAAGCTCAGGAGTTTGAGACCAGCCTGAGCAAGAGCAAGACTCTGTCTCTACTAAAAATAGAAAAATTAGCCGGATGAGGTTGCTATGAGCTATGATGACGCTACTGCACTCTACCTGGACCAACACAGCGAGACTCTGTCTCAAAAAAAAAAAAAAACACAAAAAAATACATTTATTGGTTGTCTACTATGCTTCAAGCACAAAGGATGACAATGATCCAGACATTTAAAGATCTACAGAACGAGAATTCCATGAGGTAAGAGCAGTAGCTGTAAAAGCCCAGAGACAGAAATCCTTGATAAATTCAGGGATCAGGAAAGAGATTAACACAGTTGCAATGTGATGAGTCTGGGGAGTAGCATGAAATGACATTGAAACTAGCCAAATGCTAGATTGTAGGAAGTCTAAAACAGTCTCTTCTCTCACTCTGAACTGGTCATTTCCTTAAATCAACATGGGTTTACATTTTGTAGAATTTCATGATATGAATCTTGCTTTACTTCTACAGGATCCTGTCCCCATTGGCAATTTGTTACTGTGGTGTCTTTTTTGCCCTATTGTTGCTACAAAGATTCTAACTTGAGTATGTATCATAAATAAAAAGTATAACCAAAGCATTTTAGGCTTTTCAATGACCAAATCTGATAGGATTGCATAATGGTTAAAAGCATAGCTTCTGGTGTAGAAGCAGCCAAGTTTAGGTCCTAGGCATGTGTTGCCTTTGCAACATAAAGGAAGTCCCTTCACTTCTCTAATCCTAGCTCCTCTTCTGTAAATAGAAACAGATGGTGGCTATAAGAATTAAATTCTGCTCCAGTGTACTTCTCACAGCACCTGACATATAAGGGCCCAATGCAGGATAGTTATTGATATTACTAATATGTGGTATCACTTTTCCTTTCAAAATAAACATCTCACTTAACTATTGCTCTCAAAAACCAGATGGGATAAAAATAATCTTTATTTTTAAGATAAGTTTGTAACTACCAGCATGTTTACCTGTGATTTCTCCCAATTAGGTAAAATTATGAGCTAATCAAAATTAAGCAGTAATGAGTTTCTCTATTGTCAGAGAGTCTCATTTTACACTAACAGGCATGATTTTAAAGAGAGTTGTACAGTTATGTTCAGCAACATGACATCAGGTTGGAATAGCTCTCATACATTCATTGATTCATTCCTTCATTTACATATGCACTAAGCACCTATTATGTACCAGACCCTATGTTAGGCACTGGGTATAATATGGAGAAGGATAAGTCACACTCTTTATTGTTAAGATACTCAACAGTCTAGGAGTTTCAAGGGACAGTAAAATAAACACTTCTATTAAATTGGTTAGGATACAAACAAGCACAAAATGCCAAAAGAAGCATTTTAGAAGTGAGGATGGAAGTTGGAACATTGTACATCATACTGAGCCTTGGGACAGCCTTCCTGGAGGAAGTCACACAGGGACCAGATTAAAGGGTAATTAAGAACACGTAAGATAATGAAAGGAAAATGTGTATTCTGGCATACCTGGTTAGAGACCTAGTTTGTGGATGACTAGTGATCAAACAACCACTGGGTCATGGAGTTGTACTCAGAGGGCTACTTGTGAGTATAGGACTCAGAGGGGCATCAGAGGAACAGGTTTATAACTGAGAGATCAGAATTCCCATGGAGGCATGATCTTCTCAAATCAGAATAGGGCCCAGCAACTAGAGAGCTTCATGTACTACCTGTACAAAGATCAGCCAATCAGAAAACTGGAGAATCCAGCAATGGAGACCATCCTGGCTCCCATCATGCTTAATCTCTCCTTTTTTATTTTGGAGACTCCTAATTTGAAAGCTATCTCCTTTCCATTTCATCCAAATGTGAAGCAGAACTGAAACACTGGGAAACCACATTCTCTGGTCTTGTTTCTCTGTTTTCTGCTGGGTTCCCAGTGGGTTTAAACTTTAAGGGACATGCTGAAGGCTCAATATGAACTGCTCATCCTCTCTTCTCGAACATAACCCATGTCACTGTTCCTCCTGATAAAGTCACCAAGGTAGTAACAAGGTAGGCCAAGATGTCTATGTCCTCAAGGCCCAGATACTTAACATGCTCATGACTAGTGACTGCCATTCTATTCTTTCAGAGTCTCTGTTCTCATTGGAAGAAATCCTGCAACATTCCTGCTAGATTTTCAGATAAGATTGTGTACCTGGTTGCCTGTCTTGTCCCTTGGCAAATCTGGAAGACAATACTGGAAGCACTTCAACTTGCACAGTTTCCCCCTATTGTTTTAATATTCAAGAGTGAGGATAAACCCACACTTCTCTAATCCCTACCAAAAAAATTCACAGAGATCTCATATAGGGCTGAAGACTTATATAAACCTGGTCTCTTAGCCATAGATGAAAAGCATGTGGCTTATTAATTGAAAGAGAAACAAATTGAAATTAGTATTGAAGACTAGCCTTGATATTTCTTAATTTATAACCCCATCTAGTTAGTAAACCTGATATACCCTAGCCCTGCAGTCCCCAATCCCTGGGCAGCAGACCAGTACCAGTCCACAGCCTGGTAGAGAGCAGGCCACAGAGCTCCACGGCACCCCACCAACCCTGTAAAAAAATTGTCTTCCATGAAACTTAAGAATACCCTCCACCCCGCCACCCACAGGCACACAGCAGGAGGTGAGCAGCAGGCAAGTGAAAAAAGCTTCATCTGTATTTACAGCCACTCTCCATTTTTCACATCACCACATGAGGTCTACACCACCCCACCATCTGTGGAAAAATTGTCTTCCATGAAATTGGTCCCTGGTGCCAAAAAGGTTGGGGATCACTGCCCTAGCCCATAGAATATATAAACAATAGTTAATCAGGCAATATTTTTAGAAAACTTTTAAAACACAAGAACAAGCCATCTTGTTTCTAATGACAGTAGAAAGAAGCCCTAAACCATATCTTTAATTCATAAGACTCTGCCACCCATCAATGTATCTAATTCCATTTTCCAAGAATGCAGGTTAATTTTAGAAAATAAAATATATTTATACAAAATAAATTGGTATCTCAGTCTCCTAAACATTTCTGATTATTTCTGATTCTTTTCCTAAATTGCTTATATTAACCACCTGAATTATCTTCTGGGATAATGTGGTGGTCCGATAATGACCCTCCCCTAAAGATGTCCACATCCTGATCTCTGGCATCTGTGAATATAAAGACTTTGTAGATGTTATTAAGTTAAGAACCTTCAGGTGAGATGATTAGCCTGGATTATCTGTGTGGGCTGAATATAATCACAGGTTTATAATATAATTATGAGAGAGAGGCAAGAGTGCCCGAGTCTGAGAAGGTAATGTGGCAATGGAAGCAGCTGTTGCAGTGATTTGGGGCCACAAGCCAAGGCATGTGGGCAGCCACTAGAAGCTGGAAAAGGCCCCAAGGTATAGATTAACCCCTAAAACCTCCAGAAGGAGCATAATCCTTCCTATACCTTAAGTTCATTCCATAAGACTCATTTTGGACATCTGACTTCCAGATCTGTAAG
>VSMD01039275.1:0-13833 GCA_008750895.1 Mirza zaza
GCCCTGCCCATGGTTAACCAGCAAATAAAGAGTCACTGGAAGGCAAACCTGATTGAATGACCCAGGAATAAGACTTCCCAACTACCAACTTCTTGTGGTGATACCACCGCTCTTCTGCTCCTTCAGGTTGAAAATGTGGAGACATCTTCGGCTCTTCTATCCCCTTCAGCTCCTGGCTTTCATCTCTCATGTAAAGACCTTGTCAGGACCTCTCAGGTTTATCCTTCCCTCATCACTCCCTTTGTCCCAAGCAGGATCCAGGCCAGGATGATGGTGATCGATCAGGATAAGATCAGGGTCATGGGTCAGAAGAAAGTCTAGGTACCTCAGGAAAAGGCCAGGGGCCAGTGATCCTAGGAGCAGCTCCATGGGGAAATGAGGTCCACAACCAATCCACTAACTTTGGAGAAACTAGTGAACCCCTGGACCCTCAGCTTCCTCATATATAAAATGGAGATGGCAACATCTATCTTGCAAGATTGTTGCAAAGATTAGAAATAAAATGTGCAAAGTGTTTAGACAGTACCTGATGTCAAGAGACTAGAAAACAAAAACAAGAAATCTAGGGCAGGAGGGGAAGAAGAAAGTAAGTGAAATATGAGTATTGTGTTAGTATGTCTCAATTAAGTCCAAGACATAGATTTAAACTCAAGAAAGAGAATGTTTCCATTTCATTTATTCATTCAACAAATATTTATTATACAATGTGTTTGATCAGGCATTGTGCTCTATGCTGGGTCAGTAGAAGTTACGGGATCTAGTTCCAGTGAGAAAGGGGTTAGGCCCACAAGTCTATGATGAGAAGTGAATGATAAGTAGGAATGTAGGGACAAGGAGAGAGTGAGGGAGGGACAGAGCTGGAAAGCCAGTTGCTGGGATCCAAATCAGAACTACAACCTTTGAAGCATGATGCTTGGAATCAGGGAATAGGCTGGGTATTAGATAGAGAGCAAAGCAAAAGGGAGGAGGGGGCAGGAATGCCAATGTGAGCACCTCAGGGAGGAGCAAGCCAGCGCAGGATAAAGGTAGCTTGGAGAAGAGACAGGGGAGACAAAGGCCAGGCCAGGTTCTGAGGCACCTGAGCCACTGACAGGCTTGAGTACTGTAGGAAACTCACTGAGAAACATTCTAAGTTAGGCCTTACCCAGCCAGACCTCACTGGTAAACTGTCCACATTTAAGGTTCTTGGGGTAAATTTCACAGAGACCGTTGGATGATTCTCTAACAAAGTCATTCTCCACTGAAGGCGGAAGGCATATCAGAACAGGATGGTCATGTGTGTACAGGTCATTTGAAAGAGCACGTTCAACAGACCTAGTTCAATAATTTATAACACAGAAAAGAAAGCTGGGCAAAATCTTGGCTAATGAGGGGCTGATACACAGAGGGTAGTGACCAGGTATTGGGGTCTAGAAAGGTTGAGAAAATGCTATTGAGTTTTGTGTATTGAGTTTGATTATGGTTCCCCTTAAGAACAGGAGATCCCAGAGGGCCATGCCCTGTGCTTCTCAGGTATCCACCAGGGTCCTTAACATGGTGTTGGACACTCAGGTGCTTAATAAATATTTTCCTTCTTTTAGCAAATATTTATTGCTTTTAACTGAGTTCATAATGATTGAGTAAGCATGAATCTCTTTCACGAGGATTCTGTAAAGTGTTTTCAGCAAAACATTCAAGTCAAAATAAAAATAAATTTAACACGAGGATCATTTTAAAACTTACGAACAGAAATCCATAAGGGAATTCAAAAATAAGAAAAGAGTAAATCATAAAGAAAGATTTTTCATTAAAATATATGATTATTTATAAAGAGGAGAATCAACAAGTGTAATTTTTTAAAAAGTAGAGAAAGCATTGTCAGGGGGATGGGCACACTTTTAGCTCTAACTCAGGCAGTGCAAAGGCAATTTGTGTAACCAAAGCTTTTGTATCCCCGTAATACTCTGAAATAAAAAAAAAAGTAGATAAAGATCTCATGACTGAAAGGGGTATGAATTGACATAGCTTTTTGGAGGTGTAGGGATGGAGGAGGAGATTTGCAATCAATATCAAAAAAATTTAAAAAGTTTAAAATATTTTTAAAAGTTTTAAAAAGTTTAAAAGATTTTATCCAAAGCTCTAGTTACAGAATAAATGTATCTTAAACAATTAACGATGGGTACACACAAAATCATGTTCACTGCAACATATTTATACTAGAAAGGAGCATGTAAAAATATCAATATCCAACAATAGAGGATTGGTTTAAACACTCCAGGGGAAACAAAACCTTAGGCTATGTCTACAGAATAGAATATGATAAGAAAACAAAATTATATAAAAAAAATATTTAATCGTAAGGTGTTGTTCAAATTATATACTGCAAATGAAAAAAATATAGTATGTATAAGGTGAGCCCAAGATTGTAGATAAAAATATTAGATATATAATTTGAACAATGCACATCAAAATGTTAACTGAATTAATCAATGGGTGGTAGAATTATGGGTTATTTTTCTTTTATTTCCTATATTTTTAGGATTGTCAAGTTATAATTTCTTACCATTTTTAAATTAAGAAAAAAACATTTTATAACAAAAGCCCCCAAATTCTGTAAACCTTTGTAAATTAAAGTTAATGTTAGATTGCTAATAGTAGGGAACACAAGAAGTTTAAGCCTTTCCACTTGGCAAATTCCTCCACCCACAGCTACAAGTTCACTCTAATCCCACTAATTCTGGTTTGTTTTCCTTCTTGAAATTGTATTTAATACAAATCTCAGAGCACAACAATAAGTTAAAAATAAGGCCCCTGCTCTCCTAGTAGGAAGAGAGGTACACAGAAAAGAAAATAGGCATGAATAAACGTTATATATGGCAAGCCCACAGCTAACATCATACTCAATGGTGAAAAGCTGAAGGCTTTTCCTTAAAAATCAGGAACAAGACAAGAATGCCCACTCTCAACCACTTCCATTCAACATAGTACTAGAAGTCCTAGCCATCCAAATTATAAAGGAAGAAGTTAAGTTGTCCCTGTTTGTAGATGGTGTGACCTTATTTATATAAAACCCTAAAGACACCACCAAGAAATAGCTAGAATTTATAAAATAATTCAGTAAAGTTGCAAGATACAAAATCAACATACCAATATCAATAGCATTTCCATACACCAACAACAAACTATCCAAAAAAGAAATCAAGAAAATAATCCCATTTATAATAGTTACCAAAAAAAAATACTTAGGTATCAATTTAACCAAGGATGTGAAAGATCTATACACTGAAAACTATAATATAATCGATGAAAGAAATTGAAGAAGACATGAATAAATGTAAAGATATCCAGTGTTTGTGGATTACAAAAAATAATACTGTTTAAATGTTGATACAACTCAAAGAATTCTACAGATTCAATGCAATCCCTATTAAAATTCCAATGACATTTTTCACAGAAATAGAAACAATAATTTTTAAATATGTATGGAGCCACAAAAGACCACAAAGTAGCCAAAGCAATCTTGAGCAGAAAGAACAAAGCTGGAGGTATCACACTACCTGACTTCAAAATAAAGCTATAGTGATCAAAACACCATGATATTGCCATAAAAACAAACACATAGACTAATGGAACTGAGAGTTTAGAAATAAATCCACATATTTGTGGTCAATTTGCAACAAAGGTGCCAAGAACACACAATTGGGAAAGGACAGTCTCTGTAATAAATGGTGCTGGGAAAACTATAACCACATGCAAAAAATGACCCTCATCTCACACCATATAGAAAAATCAAGTCAAAATGGAGTAAAGACTTAAACATAAGATCAGACATTGTAAATCTAGAACAAGAAAACATAGGAGAAAAGCTTTATGACATTGGTCTGGGAAATGATTTTTTAGATATGACTCCAAAAACTCAGGCAACAAAAACAAAAATAGACAAATGTAATTTCATCAAGCTAAGAAGCTTCTGCACAGCCAAGGAAAAAACCAACAGAGTGAAAATACAACCTATAGAATGGGAGCAAATATTTGCAAACTATACATCTGATAAGGAGTTACTATCCAAAATTTAAGGAATTCAAACAACTCCATAGCAAAAAAACAAATAACCAGATTTAAAAATGGGCAAAGGATCTAAATAGACATTTCTCAAAAAAAGACAAACAAATGGCCAACAGATATATGAAAAAATATGCAAATTAAAACCACAATGGGATTATCATCTCACACCTACTCACACCTATTAGAATGGCTATTATCAAGAAGATAAAAGATAATGAGAGTTGGCCAGGATGTGTAAAAAAAGGAAACCCTTGTACACTGTTGGTGGGAATTTAAATTAGTACAGCCATTATGGAAAACAGTATGGAGGCTCCTCAAAAAATAAAAAATAGAACTACTATATGGTCCAGCAACCCCACTACTGGACTTATATTCAAAAGTAATGAAATCAGTATGTTGAAAAATTATCTACACTCCATGTTCATTTTAGCACTATTCATAATACTCAAGATAAAGAATCAACGTAAGTGCTCAACATATGAATGAATAAAGAAAATGTGGTACCATATATATATATACACACACATATATATACACACACATATATATAAAAAATCTTCATATATATATATATATATATGAAGATTATTCAGTCATAAAAGGAATGAAATCCTGCCATTTGCAGCAACATGGATGAACCTGGAGGACACTATGTTAAGTGAAATATGTCAAGCACAGAAAGACAAATATCAGATGATCACACTTATATGTGGAATCTGAAGAAGTTGAACTCATAGAAGCAGAGAGGAGAATCGGGATGAGGGGAGTGGTGGATATCGGAGAGATGTTGGTCAAAGGATAAAAAAATTCAGTTAGATAGATCTATTGTATGACCTGATGACTATAGTTAATAACAATGTATTATATTCTTGAAAATCTCCAAGAGAGTAGATTTTAAGTATTCTTACCACAAAAATGCCAAGTATGTGAGGTAAAGCTAAGTACGTTAATTAGTTTGATTTAGCCTTTCCACAATGTATACATATTTCAAAACACCATGTTGTACATGATAAATTATACAATTTTTATTTGTCAATTTAAAATTAACTAATATTTTAAAAAAGAAAGTAGGCATAGATTATTAAAAACAAATCCTCCCTCATGCTTACCAACACTCTCTAGTGTATAGGAGTGCCAGGTGCAGCAATTTGCCCCACTCCTAGCTCATCTATTGGAAAAAAGGGTGGAAGGAGTAAAGAAGCTGCAGATAAAATAACATTTCATGCATCATATTAATTGTAAGTAGTTGGTTTTTAATAGGCTGTACTGAAAAGTATCACAAACTGCTTGTTTGGAAGGATATTTTTAATTTTTATTTATTACCAATAGGAAGTTTGATGGGCTATATTTACCCCAGACATATGCATAAATTCCCTTTCTGCCTCTATATATGTCTCTCTTTGTATATCATACTGTGATTCGTGTCTCTCTGGGTTTTTCTTTTCTCCCTCCCTTTTTTTCTTTCTCTCAGATGCTGATATTGATATTTTCATATCCTCCCATAAATCATGAATGTTCTGAATGGTGAATCCTTTCCAGAAGAGTTTCAATTTACTCTGCCCAGGGCCGGGCACAGTGGCTCACCTGTAACCCTAGCACTTTGGGAGGCCAAAGCAGGTGGATTGTTTGAGCTCAGGAGTTCAAGACCAGCCTGAGCAAGAGCGAGACCCCGTCTCTACCAAAAATAGAAAGAAGTTAATTGGACAGCTAAAAATATATAGAAAAAATTAGCTGGGCATAATGGCGAATGCCTGTAGTCCAAGATACTCGGGAGGCTGAGGCAGTAGGATCACTTGAGCCCAGGAGTTTGAGGTTGTTGTGAGCTAGGCTGATGCCACGGCACTCACTCTAGCCTGGACAACAAAGTGAGACTCTGTCTCAAAAAAAAAAGAAAGAAAGAAATGGAGACCAGCTCTTTTTCCTCCCTGTTATTTAACCATAAGTGCTTTTTCTAGCCCAAAACAACAAAGCTTTTTTCCAACTTATATAACACACTTAAGAATAATAAAACTTACCAAGTTTTAAATATTATCTACATGTTGTTTAAAGAACCTTGAGTTTTTCTAGCCGCAGATTATTCTCTAATGATGCTAAATTTACCTGCTTTAAAACCACACAGAAACCCTATCTATAATCATTTTCTCTTCACATAATTACTGAACAGCAAGATTCCAGTGAATAGGATGACCCACTTCTTTGCATAGGAGTAAATGAGCAGTAATCGTGTATCTAAGAAGCAATTAATTCTGAAAGCTCTGCACTGATATTTACAAAGAAGGGTACAAAGAGTCCAGATACCCTAATCTCTACTTTCAAGTAATATTAAGAATGTCTTAGCCAGGCACAGTGGCTCACGTCTGTAATCCTAGCACTCTGGGAGACCAACGAGGAAAGACTGATTGAGCTCAGGAGTTCAAGACCAGCCTGAGCAAGAGCAAGACCCAGTCTCTACTAAAAATAGAAAAACTAGCCAGGCATCATGGCACGTGCCTATAGTGCCAGCTACTCTTGAGGCTGAGGCAGGAGGATCACTTGAGCCCATGACTATGAGGTTGTAGTGAGCTATGATGATGCCACTGTACTCTACCTGGGGTGACAGAGCAAAACTCTGAAAAATAAAAGAATGTCTTTAATTAACTGCAAGCTTAGGAATGATACTAAATACCTACTGGGAAGATGCAAAGAGAATATCTTGCAGTAGACTACACATTCTACCAGGGTCATTTATTAGTACTAATGATACTGATAAGCTGTAAACTTTATTGTCACAACTCTTGTGATGAAAAGGCTGTCATGAACTTCTACCATATGGAAATACATGATGCATAAATGAAGAAAAAAGTATCCCTCAGTGTGTCTTTCTTTCTCTTCCCAAAAAGAAAAGCGTAATATATAGTAATATATAACATTTCTTGTCACTATTCACCAAGGGGAAAATAATTTGTTTATGACCCCCCCATACCTTATCATTAGGGGAAAAATTTACTGCTGTCTGCCTAAGGTGCCTTTGAATGTTCTATGATTTCTCCACTTAGCAGCATCAAGTCCATGCTTAGGGGACCTGAAATTCTCATTCTCATGAGGTCTCTTCTCACATTTGCACTACCTGATCTTCAATCCATTGGCAAAAAAGAAAATGGTTTAACAACAGTGATCTAGCACCTCTTATATTATCCTGGCTAGAGCTGGAGCCCATTCTACTAAGTGAAGTATCACAAGAATGGAAAGACAAGCACCACATGTACTCACCATCAAATTGGTATTAACTGATCAACACTTATGTGCACATATAGTAGTAACATTCATCAGATGTCGGGCAGGTGGGAGAGTGGAGGAGGGGATGGGTATATTCACACCTAATGGATGCGGTGTGCACGGTATGGGGGATGGACACGCTTGAAGCTCTGACTTGAGCAGAGCAAAGGCAATATATATAACCTAAACATTTGTACCCATAATATGCTGAAATTTAAAAAAGATAAAAGAAATAAAAAATTAAAAAAAGAAAATTATTTGGTCTGGTCTTCATACTTTATTTTTAATAGAAAGTTTACTGCTTTCTGAAGTTCAGTATCACCAAGCTCCCCAGTACAAAGTCAAGTTTGTGTGAATTCTTTTACCAGATCCACTGAATCTAAAATCTGCCATCTGTAGGTCACTTTGGGTAGTACAGACATTTTAACAATGTTGATTCTGCTGACCCATGAGCATGGTATGGTCTTCTACCTGTTTACATCCTCTGCTATTTCCTTCTTCAGTGTTTCATAGTTCTCCCTGAAGAGATCTTTTACCTCCTTAGTTAAATATATTCCTAGGTACTTTATTTTCTTTCTTGCTATTTTGAAGGAAATTGAGTCTTTGATTTGGTTCTCACTTTGTTGGTGGTGTATACGAGTGCCTCTGTGTGTATTGATTTTGTATCCTGAGACTTTACTGAATTCATTTATCAATTCAAGGAGTCTCTTGGTTGAATCCTTGGGGTTTTCTAGGTATAATATCATATCATCAGCAAAGAGTGAGAGTTTGATCTCTTCTGCTCCCATGTGTATGCCCTTAATTCCACTCTCTTGTCTGATTGCTATAGCAAGGACTTCCAGCACTATGTTGAATTAGAAGTGGAGATAGTGAGCAACCTTGTCTTGCTCCAGTTCTAAGTGGGAATGCTTTCATTTTTTCCCCATTCAGTACAATGTTTGCTGTGGGTTTGTCATATATGGCTTGTATCATTTTTAGGTAAGCCCTGCCTATACCTATTTGTTAAGCGTTCTTATCATAAAAGGGTGTAAAAGTGACCTACAGAGTCAATGCAATCCCTATTAAAATACCATCATCATTTTTCACAGATATAGAAAAAATAATTTTACACTTCATATGGAACCAGAGAAGATCCCATATAGCAAAAGCAATCCTAGGCAATAAAAACAAAATAGGAGGTATCAATTTACCAGACTTCAAACTATATTACAAGGCTATAGTAATTAAAACAGCTTGTTATTGGCACAAGAACAGGGACATTGACGAGTGGAACAGAACAGAGAACCCAGATATAAAACCATCCTCATATAGCCATCTAATCTTTGACAAAGCAGACAAAAACATACACTGGGGAAAAGAATCCCTTTTCAATAAATGGTTCTGGGAAAACTGGATAGCCACATGTAGAAGACTGAAACAAGACCCACACATTTCACCTCTCACAAAAATCAACTCACACTGGGTAACAGACTTGAACCTTAGATTTGAAACTATTAGAATTCTAGAGGAAAACATTGGAAATACTCTTCTAGACACTGGCCTAGGTAAAGAATTTATGAAGAAGACCCAAAAGACAATCACAGCATCAACAAAAATAAATAAATGGGACCTGATCAAATTAAAAAGCTTCTGCACAGCCAAAGAAACTGTTAAGAGAGCAAACAGACAATCCATAGAATGGGAGAAAATTTTTGCAAGCTACACATCCAATAAAGGGCTGATAACTAGAATCTATTTAGAACTCAGGAAAATCAGCAAGGAAAAATCAAACAACCCTATCAAAAAGTGAGCAAAGGACATGAACAGAAATTTTTCAAAAGAAGACAGAATAATGGCCAACAAACATATAAAAAAATGTTCAACATCTCTAATCATCAGGGAAATGCAAATCAAAACCACAATGAGATATCACTTATCTCCAGTAAGTATGGCCTTTATCAAAAAGTCCCCAAACAATAAATGTTGGCATGGATGCAGAGAGATAGGAACACTCCTACAGTGCTGGTGGGACTGCAAACTAGTTCACCGTCTGTGAAAAGCAATATGGAGATAACTTAAAGTGATACAAGTAGATCTACCATTTGATCCAGCAATCCCATTACTGGACATCTACCCACAAGATCAAATGACGCCCTACAAAAAAGACACCTGCACTTGAATGTTTATAGCAGCACAATTCACAATTGCAAAGATGTGGAAATAACCGAAGTGACCATCAATACATGAGTGGATTAATAAAATGTGGTATATGTATACCATGGAGTACTATTCAGCTTTAAGAAACAATGGTGTTATAGCACCTCTTGTATTTTCCTGGATAGAGCTAGAACCCATTCTACTAAGTGAAGTATCCCAAGAACGGAAAAACAAGCACCACATGTACTCACTAGCAAATTGGTATTAACTGATCAACACCTAAGTGGACATATAGAAATAACATTTATCGGGTGTCAGGCAGGTGGGAGGGGGGAGGAGGGGATGGGTATATACATACATAATGAGTGAGATGTGAGATAATGAGATCCTGCCTGGGGGATGGTCACGCTTGAAGCTCTGACTCGAGGGGGAAGGGGGACATGGGCAATATACATAACCTTAACATTTCTATCCCCATAATATGCTGAAATAAAAAAAATAAATAAAATCTGCCATCTAGAGATATAGCTGAGGCTTCAGCCACAGTCCCTCCTCATTCCCAATGTTATTTAAGGTGATTAACCACTGTAGTTTCAAGACAAGACCCCCAACCACCTTCTCCTTTATATCAATTTTGGGGCTTCCACTGATAAAAGCCAGGGCTCAACCATAGGGCTAAGGTAAAGAGAAGATCATCTAGTACCAGGTGACTCTAAAAGCATGCTTGCAGATGACCTTTATCCAGAGTTTCTGACATGATTCTACTTAATCAACATGAAGCTCCCACTTCGGTAGCAGACGAAATCAATTAGAAGTGGAGAGCTGAGTGAGTACTAAAGTGGTTTTCAAGGAAGCTTCAGGGTTTGTTTTCCAAAAGTTCCATTTACCAGTTCACAATAATGTGCAAATACCAAGCTGCGCTCTCAAGAGAAATTAAGGCAAATCTTTGGTTAAGAACACCTGAACACTGATGTTTAAAGGGTAGAAAGTTTCAGTTACGTAAGATAAGTTCTGGAGATCTAACATACAGCATAGTGCCTATAGCTGGCAATACTATATTGTATACTTAAAATTTGCTAAAAAGGGCAAATCTTTCTTAAAAGGTGTACAACTTAAGCTATATATGCTGTGAAATGATCACCACAATAAAACTAGTTAATGTATCTTCATAGTTACCTCTGTGTGTATGTGTGTGTGTAGAAGATTTTTCTATCCACTAAGAGGGTACATTTTAAGTGTTACTAAAACAAATATTAATAATAATACTAATAAAGGGGATAATGAGAGGGAGGTGATGGGTATGTTTATGTCCTTGGAGGAGATGGTTTCAGAGGTGTATATTTGTCCTCAAAGTCATCAAGTTGTATACATTAAATATGTACAGCTTTTTGTATGTCAGAAAAAGAACACCTGAACATTATAGTTAATATATTCAAAAACAAAACTTTTCTGCCATCTAAATGGATTACTTAAAAATTTCCCTGAGCTCTTGATCCTTAAGAAAAGCCTAAAGGTTTTGACCACTACAGCATGGCAGGTAATTAACCCAGACTCTATGTTTCCCCCGTTGTAATTCCTTGAGCAAACAGGGAACCGCTGTTCAACACATAGGGAAGTAGAGCCAACCTCAATTACCTTATTCCTTAGTCATTTCAAACATAATTCCACTTTGCCAAGTTCTTGAGATGCCACTCCTCTTGTTTGTTAGGTCTACTTTCTTTCCCTCGTGCTAAAACATTTACTTCCTTGTGTGATCTGTAATTTTTCATGTGAACTTATTTTTTAGTGGGGAGGTAGGTTTTCCCATAGGAATCTTGTACACCCTGAATTGCAGAAGTCCTGCTACAAATGAGCAGTTTCTTATGTGCTTGTGCTGAGCACGCCAGGAATTTCACCCATCTGGAACAGAGCCGTATGTTCATCCCTGAGTGGGGGATTCTTGCATCATGAAGCCTGGGGCTTCAGTGCCTTTTGTTTTCTCCCACTCTGAGGCCCAGGAAGAGAGGTGCACCTCTGATGTTTCCCTGGCTGGCAAAAGAGAACTTTCCTAGACCCCCTTTCACTGAGGGGTCAGCTGTTCCAGAAGCCTTCTTTGTGTGGGGATTTCAGCCCCTGCTCCCTTTCCTACAGCAGCCAAGGCCATGCCTCTTAATCCCACATTGGTGTTAAACATCCCAGCATTCATAATTGGTCCAGCATCCTGCCCCAAGACACTACCAGAATTTCCTCCCTTTTTAAGGCTAGATAATATTCCACTGTATATATACCACATTTTGCTTATCCATTCATCCATCGATGGACACTTGGGTTGCTTCTACATATTAGCTACTGTGAATGATGCTGCTGTGAACATGGATGTACAAATATCGCTTCATGCCCCTGCTTTTAATTCTCTGGGGTGTATATACACAAGCAGAATTAGGTTTATTATTTGACATGTTTTCACTCAATCAGAAGATGACTTCAACAATGTAACCAACATTTATTGAGTATCTAATAGGTACTACCAGGTACTGTGTCAGAAAATAATCTATAAAGCCTTACTTACATATTTATGAATTAAACCTGACAGCAGTTAGGTTTAAAAGGTAGGAAGAGAAATTAAATTGTATTTTTTCAGCAGACATAATTAAATCCCAAAGCTCTGAGCATCAATTAGACATTAGGAGTAAAATCTGATTATCCCAGAGACTCACTTCCATACAAACACTTTTATGAGTTGCCTAACTGCTCATGGCCCTGAATTAGCCATCAACCAAAAATGGATTTGTTTTTACCCAGTAACAAACAAACCTTGGACCTACTTATGAGTTTCTTACAAAAAAGCAGCCAGGGTTTTTGTTTAATTGGCAATATAACCGTGTACATTATTAATAAGTTTATTTTCTTCTTAATGTAGAAGTCTAAAGGCCGTTAATTGCTGCAGCAAGTTACAAATGTACACTAAGAGAACCTAATCAAATAACAGCCACTTTCTTCATGGTCAAATATTACAGAGAAATATTTCTCCAGGATTTGTGTGAGGTTTTATGTTTGTACAGAGAATCTGCAGTAGATTTCAGCAAGAACTACAGCTACTATGAACATCTCTACTCTAAGAAAGATGCTTCAAAATTTAAATGCAATTTATAATAGACTGACAAATTAAAATTCAAGACCAGACCCAGTCATTCACACAGAGCCAAAAAGAATCCCCAACAAAAATCAGACAAGAATGACTTGAAAAGCTCTGCTTGACATTGTTTTCTCCCATGATATACTTCCAAACCAGGCCACCTTCATTTTTCACCTTAGTACCTCAAGGGTGTCTCTTGTTTCTTTCCAAGCAATATTTTTGAAAAGCAATCTGATCACACCACTCCCAGCTTTAAAACACCTTCAAAGCCTGCTATTGCCCTTACAAAAAAGTCTAAACTTCTTCACTCAGCTTACAAGGCCCTGCATGATCTCAGTTCTCACAATGAGCTGAGTGGCCTCTCCTGCAAAGCTTCACACTTATTCCACCTTCTGCCTCCACCTCCTCTTCTCCCCACTCACTCCTACTCATTCTTCAGACCTAGCTTCAAGGACCCCTCCCCTGGGAGGTCTGTTCTGGCCCCTACAATAGATCTCTAGACTGGGGACCCCATAGCAGCTTGTTGTTCCCATATCACTAATGCCATGCACCACACTGTAACAGGATCATAACTGTCTTAACAGCTGCCTTTGCTGTTTGTGGATTAAACTCTCTGAGACAGGAACTTGTCTGTTTTGCTGATTGCTGCAGCTCCTGCACCAGTCAGGGCCTGACATGTGGGAGACACTATTTGTTGAATTAATGAACCCTCTTCCACGACAATACATTCTCATGAGGACTGGGGCTATTGTCTTCATGCATTTGGAACCACATAAAGGATAAATCTATTGAGCTAATACACATATTGTGATCTTACTGAATACTATTTACAGGAGGGGTTCTTAATCATTTCTGTGCCATGGGCCCCTCTGTCAAATGAATACTATGGACCCCTTCTTGGAATACTATTTATAAATGCATAAAATAAAATACAACTCTAAAGAAACAACTATACTTAAATTCCATTATCAAGTTATTTTTTAAAATTTGGTATATAATAGTAAATATGTCTTTTTACTATCTCATTAAATAAGAAGATCTACTGATAGGCCTAAAAATTACATCATTTCAAAGTAATGATGAGCATGAATGACATTTTGAGATATCTGTGACAACTACAGACTGATATGAAGTCATCTGCAATATTTGTTGGTGACAAAGACACATTTATTTTTATTTTTTTTTATTTCTTAACTTTTTTTTAATTTTTTTTTTATTTCAGCATATTATGGGGGTACAGATTTTAAGGTTTCAATAAATGCCCTTCTCCCCCTCCCCCCCCC
>VSMD01039277.1:0-10068 GCA_008750895.1 Mirza zaza
AGAAAAATCCCTAACTTCACTATCCGAAGTGGTGCTACAGAACCGGAGGGGGCTAGACTTAGTATTCCTCCACCAGGGGGGGCTATGTGCGGCCCTAGGGGAAGAGTGCTGCTTCTATGCAGACCATACTGGGGTAGTCAGAGAGTCCATGGCAAAGGTCAGGGAGGGACTTGCCCGACGAAAACGAGAGCGCGAGCAACAACAAGGATGGTTTGAGTCGTGGTTCAACAGTTCCCCGTGGTTAACTACCCTGCTATCTACCTTGTTAGGACCTATAATAGTGCTCATGCTCATCCTCACCTTTGGGCCATGTATTCTGAACAGGTTAGTCACTTTCATAAAGGAACAAATAAATACTGTGCAGTTAATGGTACTGCAGCAGCAATACCAAAGGGTGAGTCTTAAAGAGAACAGCTTAGGAATAGAAGAAATACAAGACCCTGGATACGAGCAAGAATGCTCGTAAGAACCAAGAGAAAGGGGTGAATGTAAGATACTGGGCTATAAGGAACAGACATCTTCCAGCTGCTGTTTACTGCTTAATTGCCTACCGCAAGGCATCATTAGTATATTATGGGATGCAGAGGAGAAAGACAAAGAGCGGAAACCTGAGTCCCTCAGCTAGGACCCGGAACAGGTTAGGGCCTATCAGGGGCAGGCTGAAGTAATAAAAAATAAAAAAAATCACTGTGGGGGTGGACGCTTGACCAGTATGGAGGTAGTGAAGTTATAAAAGGGGATTTTCACACAAAGGAGGGTCCTTGCCCGGGAAGAGGCCACTGCGCTGACACTCTGGGGGCTCGGACCCTAGCTCGAGCTAGATAATAAAACTCCTTTTGGTAATTACAGCCTCGGTGACTCTGTCTCTCTGTCCTGCGGCCTTGTGAATCCCGAGTATAACACTGGCTTGTAAGGTTTTAGATGAGAAGTTGCTGTTAGTCTGATAGGCTTTCCTTTATAGGTTATTTGTTGTTTCTGTCTTGTTGCACGGAGGATTGCTTCTTCCTGTTTACTTTGGTCAGCCTAATAACCACGTGACAAGGCGATTGCCTTTTCACGTTGAGTCTCCCCAGAGTTTTGTGTGCTTCTTGTATATGGATATCAAGATGTCTGGACAGGCCCACCATATTTTCCTCCAGTATTCAGTGAAATAAGTTTTTCAGCCCCTGTGAATGTTCCTCTTCCCCCTTCTGGAATCCCAATCAATGTGAGATTTGGCTTTTATACATAATCCTACACCTCCTGTAATCTTTAGTCTTGTCTCTTGTTTCTGTGTTCCCTTTTATTCTCTAATTTGTTCAGCACATAGGCATAATATTCAAGCTCTGAGATTGTTTCCTCTGTGTGTCCTGTTCTTGAGGCTTTCCTCTGTGTTATGGAGTTCCTTAAATGTTACCTTCATTGCCAGGATTTCTGTTTGGTTTTTCTGCATTATTTCAATTTCTTTGGATAATTTCTCATTCTTTTCCTGAATTGTTCTTGTGATTTCTCTATGTTGGGATTCTATATTCTCTTTAATTCCATTGAATTTTCTAACTATGCACATACAGAAATATTCTTCTGTCAGTTTAATCATATAATGAAAGTTCTTGTCAGTTGATGGAGATCGAGTATTTTCTATTGGAGGTGACTTTTCTCTCTGCTCCTTCATATTTCCTGTGATCTTTCACTGGTTCTTTCTCATATCTGTGCTTTGTTGAGGACCAGAAGTGCTGGGACTGTATTATGAGCTAAATTCTGGGATTTCAAAGGAATGATCCTTGGAAGAGCTCAGGATATGTGCTCTGGTCCTGTATCATCTTAGAGGAGTTTGAACCTGTTTGGTTATCTTTGATGTGATGTCTTCACCTTCTGTCTACAGAGTTTAGTGGGTTTTGGTCTCTTGCTTATGCACCCAGGGGTTAGATCAGTCTTGTGAGAGCGAGTCTGCTATTAACCACCAGGTTGAAGTTGGAGGCAATACTTGTGGTTTGTGAGAAGGAGTCAATTATAAAAATATTCCAAGTCCTTTGTATTGCTCTTTATGCTTCCAAATAGGATATACAGGTATCTCAGTCTTGAGGGAATGTCTTGCCACTCCAAAGGGTTCCTAGAGTTCCTATTACCACTTTAGGAGGGGTGAGAAAATCATCAGGTATCAGTGAGCCTAAGAGAGAATACTTCAGAAGTTGCTTGATCTGTAGCAAGGGGGGAGCTGTTAATATGTTTTTCAGAGATCTTTCATCACACTTTTGGAGGACCTCCTGGTGGGGGGAGTTAATTGGTGCAAATGCTAAGGATTGTGGGCAATATTTTCCTTCGCAAACCACAGGCCCATAAGTTGGCAACAATCTGGGAGCCAAAGGCAAGCTCTTGTGTTCCAAAATTATTAGATGATCAAAACCAACCAGCTGTATTTAGACATCACTGCCCCATTTTTCTTAATTCCCAGGACCCACATATTCAAGCTAGTCACACAGGAAAGTGACTTTTCTCCTTTCTCCTCACCTTCCAGGGCAGAGACTGATTTGGTGTGCTGAGGGGAGGCAATGGATGAGACTGCCTCAAGTCCCAGACTGGAAAACACATTTTATTGTTTTTCCCCCTCCCCCGATGGCAGAATATCTCTGTCAGAGGGGAAGATAAACAACCAGACTGAGGAAAAGGTACTTCCTAGGGCTACCTGATCAAGACACAGTTACTCTCATTCCTCTACCCCTCCATGGACAGGGTTTATCAAGTTGGTATGAGTTCTAAATCTCTGGGCTGTTGGAGAAGCCCTGACCAAGGCAAATGAGTGTTCAGACCAGAAAGAGACATGCCACACCGCTCAGCTCCCATCAGGGTGAGGTCGGTTCCTTCTGCACGAAACCCCAGTGGCCTGGTTGACAACAAGGGTCGTCTTCAACCCTGGAAGATCTCAGCCCAGACAGTGCTTCAGTTTTCATAGAAAACCAAGGGGATATGCAAAAACTTTCTAGCCTCTTTCTCTAAGTTACGGTAAATATTTGCCTATGGACAAACTAACTGTTTCTTATATGCACTTGACAATGAACTCTACACATTGCTTCAGTTCTTGGAGAAAATCATCTTATGGGCAACGCAATTTCTAGGTTAGGGTTAGGCTTAGGGTTAGGGTTATGGTTAGGGTTGTCTATTGAACTTCCTTAGGAAAGAACTTATTGGTTCTTATGTGCGTTTGACAGGAACCTCTTCACATTGCTTCAGTTCTCAGAGAAAAGCAGGCATATATGGAATGCACTTTCTAGATGCTTTCTGTACGTGACTGTAAACATTTGCCTATGGAAATTCTTTTTGAAATAACTTACTGTTTCTTGTGTGCATTCGACAGGAAACACTACACAGTGCTTCAGTTCTTGGAGAAAAGAAAGCCTACCAGCTACCCACTTTCTAACTTCTTTCTGTAAGTGACTGTAAACATTTGCCTATGTGACTAGTTTATGAAACAACTTAGTGTTTCTTATGTGCATTTGACAGGAAACTGTACACTTCACACTGCTTTAGTTCTCAACAAAAAGCAAGCGTATAGCCAATGCCTTTTCTAGATTGGTGTTAGGGTTAGCATTAGGGTTAGGATTAATTTTAGGGTTAGAGTTAGTGTTAGGGTTGCATATGAAAGTACTACTGTTTCTTAAGTCCATTTGACAGGAAACTGCACACTGCTTCATTTCTAAGAGAAAAGCATGGGTATATGAAACTCACTTTCTAGGTTATTGTTAGGGTGAGGATTAGTGTTAGGTTTAGGGTTAGGGTTAGGATAAGGGTTAGGGTTAGCATTCGGGTTAGTGTTCGTGTTACTTTGACTATGGAAATTCTTAAGAAAGAACTTATCGTTTCTTATGTGTGTTTGACAAGAAACTCTGCACAGTGCTTCAGTTCTCATAGACAAACAAGTGGATATGCAATACACTTTCTAGATGCTTTCTCTAAGTTACTGAAAACGTTTGCCTATGAAACTTCTTTATGAAAGAATTACTGTCTTTTGTGTGCGTTTGACAGTAAATTCTACATATTACTTCAGTTCTTGGAGAAAAGCAATCTTATAAGCAACGTAATTTCTAGGTTAGTGTTAGACTTAGGTAAGGGTTATGGTTACAGTTGTCCATTGAATTTCCTTAGGCAAGAACTTACTGTTTCTTACTTGTGTTTGACAGGAACCTCTACACGCTGTTTCAGTTTTTGTAGGAAAACAAGCATATAGGCAAGGCACTTTCTAGTTGCTTTCTCTAAGCGATTTTAAACATTTGCCCATGGAAATTGTTTTAAAATAACTTACTGTTTCTTGTATGCATTTGACAGGATACTCTACACCCTCCTTCTGGTCTCAGAGAAAATCTAGCGCATAGGCAATGCACATTCTAACTTTTTTGTGTAAATGACTTGTAAAGATTTGCCGATGGAACTTCTGCATGAAAGAACTTACTGGTTCTTATGTGCATTTGACTAGAAACTCTACAGAGTGCTTCAGTTCTCAGAGAAAAGGAAGCCTATTGACTACCCACTTTCTAGCTGCTTTCTGTAAGTCACTATAAACATTTGCCTATAGAACTAGTTTATGAAAGAACATAGTGATTCTTATGTGAGTTTCACAGTAAATTCTACACATTGCTTCAGTACTTAGAGAAAAGAAACCTTATAAGCAACGCACTTTTTAGGTTGGTGTTAAGCTTAGAGTTAGGTTTATGTTTAGTGTTGCACATTGAACTTCCTTATGAACGAACTTACTGTTTCTTAAGTGCATTTGACAGGGACCTCTACAAACTGCTTCAGTTCTCAGAGAATAGCAAACGTATAAGCAACTGACTTTCTAGATTGTCTGTCAACATGACTTTAAACATTTGCCTATGGAACTTCATTATGAAGAAACTTAGTGTTTCTTTGCATTTCACAGGGAACTTTAAACACAGCTTCTGTTCTCAGGAAAAGGAAGTGTATAGGCAGCACACTTTCTAGTTTCTTTGTGTAAATGATTGTAAGCATAGTCTGGTAAAACTTGTTTATGAAAGAAAGTTCTTTTTCTTACGTGCATTTTGCAGGAAACTCTACACATTGCTTCAGATCTCAAAGATAAGCAAGAGTATAGCCAACACACTTTCTAGGTTAGTGATAGTTTTAGGGTTTGTGTTAGTGTTAGCGTTAGGGTTAGGTTTAGGACTAAGGTTGCTCATGGGAATTCTTAATGAAAGAACCTACTGTTTCTTATGTGTATTTGAAAGGAAACTCTATACACTCCTTCAGGTCTCAGAGAAAATCAATTGTATAGTCAATGCACTTTCTACCTGGTTTTTCTAGGGGAATATAAACATTTGCCTATTGAACTTCTTTAGGAAATAATTTACTGTTTCTTATGTGCATTTGACAGGAAACTCTACACACATTCAGTTTTAAGAGAAAAGCAAGCATGTAGGCAACACACTTTCTAGATTAACGTAAGGGTTAGGGTTATGGTTAGGGTTGTCCATTGAACTTTCTTATGAAAGAACTTACTATTTCTCATGTGTTTTCGACAAGAAACTATAAAGACTGCTTTTATTCTCAGACAAAAGCAAGTTTATAAGGAACGCACTTTCCAGCTGCTTTGTCTAATTGACAGTAAATATTACCCTGTGGAACTTCTTTATGAAAGAACTTACTGTTTCTGATGAGCTTTCCCAAGAAAATCTACGCAATGCTTCATTTCTCAGAGAAAAGCAAGAGTGTATGCAACACTCCTTCTAGGTTTGGATTAGGGTTAGAGTTAGGGGTGCCCATGAAACTTTCTTATAAAAGAACTTACAGTGCCTTTGACAGGAAAATCTACACACTCCTTCAGGTCTGAGACAAAAGCAAGCAGTCAGGAAATGTACTTTCTAGGTTAGAGCTAGTGTTAGGGTTATGTTTAGTGTTAGCTTTGCCTATAGAATATCTTTATAAAAGCACTTACAGTATCTTATGAGCATTTGACCAGAAACTCTACACACTGCTTCATTCTCAGAGAAAAGCAACCCAATAGACAATGCACTTTCTATATTAGTGTTAGGGTTGGGGTTATCATTAGGGTTACAGTTAGGGTTAGGATTAGGGTCAGTGTTATGGTTAGGGTTATAGTTAACAATCCCTATGGAATTTCCTTAGGAAACAACTTGCTGTTTCTTATGTGTATTTTACAGGAAACTAACTCTCACAGTGCTTCAGTTCTCAGAGAAAAGCAAGCTTGTAGGCTATGCACATTTTAGCTTCTTTCTCTAAGTGACGATAAATTCTTGCCTGGAAATTATTTTTTTATTTTTATTTCTTTTATTTCATCATATCATAGGGGTACAAATATTGTTAAGGTTATATATACTGCCCTTGCCACACCTCCTCCCCACTGAGTCAGAGCTTCAAGCATGTCCATCTTGCAGGTGGTGTACATTGCACTCATTAGGTAAGTATACACCCATGTACTCCTCCCCCCTCCTACCTGCCTGAAACCTGATAAAAGTGGGTTTTTTGACATTTTCATTATATTTTATATCTTTGCATCTCCCTAAGAAGGGTTAGAAGTATGCACTTCTCCTCCACAATGCTCACCATATCCCTAAGATGTGGATCTATACCCCCCAGAATCTCTAGTGAACACTACCACCATTTAAGACCCTAGATTTAATTAGTCAGTACCAATTTGATGGTAAGTACATGTGAGCCCATTTTCCTGATCTTGTGTCACCTCACTTAGGACAATGGGCTTAAGCTTAATCCAGGATAGTATAAACAGAGCTAGCTCCCTATCTTTTCTCAGTAATGAGTAATATTCCATTGTGAACTTATACAAAACTTTAGTTATCCACTCATGTATTAATGGGAACTTGTGATGTTTTCATGTCCTTGCAATAGTGAATAGTGCTGCCATAAACATTTGGGTACAGATGCCTATGGAAATTCTTTTTTATTTTATTTTATTTTATTTTTATATATTTTTTATTTCAGAATGTTATGGAGGTACAGATTTTAAGGTTTCAATAAATGCCCTTTCCCCCCCTTCGCCCCACAAGTCTGAGTTTCCAGCATGACAATCCCCAGATGGTACACATCTCACTCATACATTATGTATGTATATACCCGCCCCCCTCCCCCCTGCCCAATATCCTATTACTGTAGTACCTATGTGTCCAATTAGGTGCTGCTCAGTTAATACCAGTTTGCTGGTGAATATATGTGGTGCTTGTTTTTCCATTCTTTGGATACTTCACTTAGTAGTATGGGTTCCAGCTCTAACCAGGAAAATATAAGATGTGCTATATCACCGTTGTTTCTTAGAGCTGAATAGTACTCCATGGTATATATATACCACATTTTATTAATCTATTCTTGGATTGATGGGCACTTGGGCTGCTTCCACAGCCTAGCAATTATGAATTGTGCTTCTATAAACATTCGAGTGCAGGTGTCTATTTTGTATAGTGTCATTAGATCTTTTGGGTACATGCCCAGTAATGGGATTGCTGGGTCAAATGGTAGATTCACTCGTATCGCTTTAAGGTATCTCCATATTGCTTTCCACAGAGGTTGAACTAGTTTGCAGTCCCACCAGCAGTGGAGGAGTGTTCCTCTCTCTCCACATCCATGCCAGCATTTGATATTTGGAGACTTTTTGATAAAGGCCATTCTCACTGTAGTTAAGTGATATCTCATTGTAGTTTTGATTTACATTTCCCTGATGATTAGAGATGGTGAGAATTTTTTCATATGTTTGTTGGCCATTCTTCTGTCTTCTTTAGAAAAGTTTCTGTTCAAGTTCTTTGCCCACTTTTTAATAGGGTAATTTGATTTTTTCTTGCTGATGTTCGTGAGCTCTAAGTATATTCTAGTTATCAGCCCTTTATCAGATACGTAGGATGCAAAATTTTCTCCCATTCTGTAGGTTTTCTGTTTACTTTCATGACTATTTCTTTGGCTGTGCAGAAGCATTTTAGTTTCATCATGTCCCATTTATTTATTTTTGTTACTGCTGTTTTTGCCTTTGGGGAATTCTTCATAAACTCTTTCCTGGGCCGATGTCTAGGAGAGTGTTTCCAATATTTTCCTCTAGAATTCTAATAGTTTCATATTTTAGGTTTAATTCCGTTGTCCAGCGTGAGTTGATTTTTGTGAGAGGTGAAAAGTGTGGGTTATGCTTTAGCTTTCTACAAGTTGCTATCCAGTTTTCCCAGCACAATTTATTGAAAAGGGATTTTTTTCCCCAGCATATGTTTTTGTCTGCTTTGTCAAAGATTAGATGGCTATATGAGGATAGTTTTATATCAGGATTCTCAGATCTGTTCCACTGGTCAATATTCCTATTTTTGTGCCAATACCAGATTGTTTTAATTACTAAAGCTTTCCAGTATAGTTTCATATCTGGCATATTAATACCTCCCATTTGTTTTTGTTGCCTAGAATTGCTCTTGATATTCGGGGTCTTCTTTGGTTCTATACAAAGCGTAAAATTATATTTTCTATATCTGTAAAGAATGCTGATGGGATTTTAATAGGTATTGCATTGAATCTGTAGATCAGTTTGGGTAGTATAGACATTTTAATGATGTTGAGTCTGCCGATCCACGAGCGTGGACTGGATTTCCATCTGTTTACATCCTCTGTTATTTCCTTTCTCAGTGTTTCATAGTTCTCCCTGTAGAGGTCTTTTACCTCCTTGGTTAAGTATACTCCCAGGTGCTTTAATTTCTTTGTTGCTATTGTGAAGGGAATTGAATCTTTCATTTGGTTCTCAATTTGATTACTGTTGGCGTACATGAATGCCTGTGATTTCTGTGTATTGATTTTGTATCCTGAGACTTTACTAAATTCATGTATCAGTTCCAGGAGTTTCTTGGTTGAATCTTTGTGATTTTCTAAATATAATATCATATCATCAGCAAACAGTGAAAGCTTGATCTCTTCTGCCCCTATATGGATACTTTTAGTTCCATTTTCCTCTCTGATTGCTGTAGCCAGGACTTCCAGCACTATGTTGAATACAAGTGGAGATAGTGGGCAGCCTTGTCCGGTTCCAGTTCTAAGTGGCAATGCTTTCAATTTTTCCCCATTCACTATGATGTTGGCAACGGGTCTGTCATATATGGCTTGTATCATTTTTAGTTATGTCCTTTCTATGCCTGTTTTATTAAGTGTTCTTATCATGAAGGAGTGTTGAATTTTGTCAAAAGCTTTTTCTGCATCTATTGAAAGAATCATGTGGTCTTTGTTTTTGCTTCTGTTTATGTGGTGAATTGCATTTATAGATTTACGTATGATGAACCATCCCTGCATCCCTGGGATGAAGCCCAGTTGGTCGTGATGGATTATTTATTTGATAAGCGTCTGGATTCGATTACCTAAGATTTTCTTGAAAATTTTTGCATCTATATTCATTAGTAATATTGGTATGTAGTTTTCTTTTTTTGTTGCATCCTTTCCTGGTTTAGGTATCAGAGTAATATGCGCTTCATAAAAGGTGTCGGGGAGGTTTCCGTTCTTCTCGATGTTGTGGAATAGTTTCTGCAAGGTAGGTACTAGTTCTTCTTTGTAAGTGTGGTAAAATTCGGGTGTGAAGCCATCTGGACCGGGACTTTTCTTTTTAGGGAGATTTTTAGTTGCTGTTTCTATTTCAGCTCTTGAGATTGGTCTGTTCAGGGAATCTATTTCTTCGTGATTGAGCCTAGGGAAGCTGTGTGTTTCTAGAAATTTGTCCATTTTCCCCACATTTTCCAATTTGTGTGAATAAAGATTTTTGTAGTACTCGTAAATTATATCTTGTATCTCTTTGGGATCAGTTGTGATATCTACTTTTTTGTTCCTGATGGAGCTTATTAGAGATTTCTCTTTTCTGCTTTTCATTAGCTTAGCCAGTGGTGTGTCGATCTTGTTAATTTTTTCAAAGAACCAACTTTTTGTTTTATTAATCTCCTGAATAGCTTCCCTGTTTTCAATTTCGTTTAGTTCTGATTTGATCTTGTTGATTTCACTTCTTCTGCTGGGTTTGGGGCTGGTCTGTTCTTCTTTTCCCAGCTCTTTGAGTCGTTTCATTAGATTGTCTATTTGTGATCTTTTTGACTTTTGGTTATAGGC
>VSMD01039279.1:0-34655 GCA_008750895.1 Mirza zaza
GAAGAAATCTTACAGGCTAAAAGAGAATGCGATGGCATTTTCAAAGCGCTGAAAGAAAAATGCTATAAGCCAAGAATTTTATAACCTGATAGAATAAGTTTCATAACTGAGGAAGAAATAAAGTCTTTCCCAGACAAGCAATTACTGAGGGAATTCATCACCTCTAAACCAGCCCTGCAGGAAATGCTAAAAGGTGTCTTAAACAAAGAGGTCTTAAAATTCCTTAAAGGGAAAACAGAAGGTTAATATTCACCATTATGAAAGCACATGAAAATATAAAACTCACAGGTCTTATAAAACAGTCACACAAAGGAGGGAGAAAAAGGAATCAAATAGCAACATGACAAAATTTCATCAAACTACAAAGACAAAAAGAAAGAAACAAGAAATTTATAAAACAACTAGAAAACAATTAACAATATGGCAGGCATAAAGCCTCACATATCAACAGTTGACCTTGAATGTAAAGGAATTAAATGCTCTACTTAAAAAGACATAGGCCGGGCGCGGTGGCTCACGCCTGTAATCCTAGCACTCTGGGAGGCCGAGGCGGGCGGATTGCTCAAGGTCAGGAGTTCAAAACCAGCCTGAGCGAGACCCCATCTCTACTATAAAAATAGAAAGAAATTAATTGGCCAACTAATATATATATATAAAAAAAAATTAGCCGGGCATGGTGGAGCATGCCTGTAGTCCCAGCTACTCGGGAGGCTGAGGCAGCAGGATTGCTCGAGCTCAGGAGTTTGAGGTTGCTGTGAGCTAGGCTGACGCCACGGCACTCACTCTAGCCTGGGCAACAAAGCGAGACTCTGTCTCAAAAAAAAAAAATAAAAAAAAAAAAAAGACATAGATTGGCAGAATAGATTTTTATTAATAAAAACATGATTCAATTATATGCTGCTTACAAGAAGCTCACATTGCCCATAAAGGCACATATAGACTGAAAGTAAAGGGGTAGAAAAAGATATTTCATGCAAATGAAAACCAAAAATGAGCAGAAGTAGGTATACTTATGTCAGATATAACAGATTTTAAATAAAAAAAATATAAAAAAAGAAAAGGTAAGTATATAATGATAAAGGGATCAATTCAGCAAGAGGATATAGCAATTCTAAATATATATGCACCCAACATCAGAGCACCCAGATTCACAAAACAAATATTACTAGACCTACAGAAAGAGATAGACAGCAACACAATAATAACAAAGGACTTCAACTCCCCACTCATAACCCTAGACAGATCCTCAAGACAGAAAATCAACAAAGGAATATTGGACTTAAATTGGACTTTAGACCAAGTGGACTCAATAGACAATTATAGAACATTCTACCCAACAACAACAGAATATACATTCTTTTCATCAGCACATGGAACATTTTCCAGGATAGACCATATGTTAGGCCACAAAACAAATCTTAACAAGTTTAAAAAATAGAAATCATATGAAGTATCTCCTCAGACCACAATAGAATAAAGCTAGAAATCAATACAAAGAGGAACTTCAGAAACTGTGGCCAGGCACAGTGGCTCACACCTGTAATCCTAGCACTCTGGGAGGACAAGGTGGGAAAATTGCTTTAGCTCAGGAGTTGGAGACCAGCCTCAGCAAGAGCAAAACCCTGTCTCTACTAAAAATAAAAAAATTAGCTAGGCATGGTGGCATGTGCCAGAAGTTCCAGCTACTTGGGAGGCTGAGTCAGGAGGATGGTTTGAGCCCAGGAGTTTGAGGTTGCCACTGTGAGCTAGGCTGATGCCATGGCACTCTAGTCTGAATGACAGAGTGAGACTCTGTCTCAAAAAAAAAAAAAAAAAAAAAAGGAAAGAAAAAGAAAAAGGAAAAGAAACTATACAAACATATGAAAATCAAACAACATGCTCCTGAATAATCACAGAATCGACAAAGAAATTAAGATGGAAATTAATTTTTTTAAATGAATGAAAATGAAAACACAACATACCAAAACCTATGGGATACAGTAAAAGCAGTGCTAGGAGGGAAGTTTATAGCATTAAATGCCTACATCAAAGAAGTAGAAAGATCACAAATTAATAACCTAACATCACATCTTAAGGAAGTAGGAAAACAAGAATAAACCAAAGTTAGTAGAAGAAAGAAATAACAGGCATGCACAGCCAGTTCCCTGAAGCGTGGAGTCTTATAGCGTAGGTCTTATCTGAATCAAGCTGAGGGAGTGATGGGTCCAGGTGGGGCTGTTGGCTGTGCTCCTGCTTACTGTGTACCTGCAAATCCAGCCCACTCATTTTTCCCCTGCCCTTCACTCATGGATGCTTTCAGGCAAAATTTTCGCTTAGAAGGGACTGCACATCTTCTACAAAGACTCTGTGGGGTGTCATTGAAAATATGGAGATAGTTGTGCTTTTACACAGCTTTTTCAACATCCACCTATGATTGTTAGGAGATTTGGGAAGGTCTGATCTTGAGCTTTCATTGAGTGATTGCCCTTAATTTCTTAGGCTTTGACTTTAGTGACAAACTGAGGCCACATCATTATTCCATATTTGAGCAAGCCAGCATTGCAGAAGTGCTTCTGTGGCATTTGGGGCGCCATAACCACAAGGTCAACCTTTTTCCTCATAATTATGGAAATATTATTGCTCAGGAGTGGTTCTATGGGTATAAGCAGAGTTGATCTGGTTGGCTTACTATAAAGAGTCTCTGTCTGTCAAATGGAGGTATTTTTCCTGAGAATCACTGTCCTCTCCTTCTCTAAAAGCTATTCAAAGATAGAAGTATGCAGTCACCCATCCTCACACAGCTGATGAACTTCTTTGTATTCTCTCAAAGTCTCATTCCAGTCTTTGGGCCATACACTCTGGGAGAAGCTATTGGACATGTGAGCAGGGATCTGCAACAGTGATGGGAACTTAGTCATCGACAGTCTCTTACAATACACCAATCAGAGGAAGAAGTTTGGAAGATGTTGGATGGGAGCCCTTGCTCTGTAGCTATTTCCATTCATTTTATCTATGGGTCAATCAATCCTGTAAATCCCCATCCTGAGTTTTTTGGAGCTGTGCAAGAAAACACTGCTACCGTTCACAGTGTTGATTCTGGATGACCACGTTAACCACTATCCACAGCTAGAGGATCCCATTGGCTTCTTGAATGCACACATGGGCTTCATTAACTTCTTCTGAACTGGAAACAGTAGCTTCCCTCTGTTACCTCCTGTACTTCCTTATCTGTTGTGTATTCCTTTTAGAAAGAAATACCCAAAAGAGGTCCTGGCTATCAAATGTTATACTCTCAAAAAAAAGTCCACTTTACTCATATTGGTGAACAGTATATAGAAAAAGCCAGCAGGAGCTTCAACTAAGGGTTGACATAATAGTCCACCTCTTGTTCCTTTGATATGTGATCAAGTATATGGACTTGACTTTGTGTTATTAGGAAATTCTGATGAGCAGCACTACTCATTGATACAGAAAGGCAGACATTCTTATGCATAAAAGCCTTTTTAACACTTCTTTTGACTTTTCAGAAATATTTAGAAGGGCTCATTTCTGGCCCAGCCCCAATTGGAATCCTATAGTAGAAAATGAAGGGGGGGGGGCGGTCTCCTTACCTCTCCTTGAATGGCTGTAAGGGCACATGCTTTTTTAAAGTTCTCTAAGCAATACAGCTTCAAGTGAGAGTGAGTCTTCCTTGTCATAACTTTGGATTTAGTTTCATCAGCTGCTTCTAATTATAGACACTGGTTAAAATAGATATTGGTTCAAAAAATGCCATATTCTAAGTATACTTTAAGACTATAATTTACCTACACATGTTGTATATATTTTATAAGACTCTCATTCTGCCAAAGTAGTGAACCTTATTAAATATGCTTAATTTTTAAATTGAACTAAATTCAAACTATTACAGAATTTCCTAAAATCACACAACATTAAGGACCGATAGCATCTGTGCCAGAGATTTATTGTTATTAGCTAGAAAGATCAATTCTAACAGCAAATAACAGTGTGACTCCTCATACCTCTATACTTAGAAGCATGTCTCTCCTGAGCTAAAGGATCGTTGTATAGTCTAAGTTACCATGCTGAATTTATACTGATTTCTCTTATGATGATTGCTTAACTTCCCCTTGGCTGTCCCAGAGAGGCTTTCTCACATAGCTCTGCAATTCCTGCACTTTACAACAGGAAGGTTCCAGAAAGTTTAACAACAAATTTTTGAAAGACCTATGAGCATATGGTGCTGAGTACTTTTTTAAAGCCATATTTCATTGTTTTAGTTAAATCAGGATTATTGAATGACATATTGAATGGACAAACAAGTGATTATTTTAAATTCATTTTTATTAGTATCTTCAAATATAACAACTTTGAAACTGGAATAAGTGTTTATTTTCTATTAATAAAAATGAATTATGGCAAAAATAGAAATAACAAAGATCTGAGCAGGACTAAATGAATTTGATATTAAAAAAAACAAAGGATCAATGAAACAAAAAGATGGCTCATCAAAAAGATAAACAAAATCGATAAACCACTCACTAGACTAAACAAGAAGATAGAAGATCCAAATAAACACAAATAGAAATGAAAAAGGAGACATTACAACTAATACTACAGAAATATAAAAGATCATCAGAGACTATTACGAACAACTATATGCTCATGAACTAGAAAACCTACAGGAAATGGGTAAATTCCTGGAAACCACAACCTCCCAAGACTGAATAAGGAAGAAATAGAACTTCTAAACACACCAATAATGAATAACAAATTGAATCAGTAAAAAAAAAATCTCCCAACAAAAAAAAAAACTCAGGACCAACTGGATTCACAGCTAAATTCTACCAAACATACAAAGAACTTATACCAATCCTTCTGAAACCATTGCTAAAAATTGAGGAGGAATGAATTTTCACTAACTTATTCTACAAGGCCAGTATCACCCTGATACCCAAACAAGGCAAAGACACAACATAAAAAGACAAGGACCAATATACTTGATAAACATAGACACAAAAATCCTCAACAAAATACTAGCAAATGGAATCCAACATGACATCAAAAAGATAACACAACATGATCAAATGGGTTTTATACCAGGGATGCAAGTATACTTCAACATATGCAAATCAATAAATATGATGCATCACATAAACAGAATTAAGAACAAAAACCATATGATCATCTAGAAGCAGAAAAAGCATTTGATAAAATTCAGCATCCATTCATGATAAAAATCCTCAAAAAACTAGGTATAAAAGGAACATACTTCAAAATAACAAAGGCCATATACGACAAACCCACAGCCAAAATCATATTTAATGGGGAAAAATTGAAAGCATTCCCCCCAAGAACTGCAACAAGACAAGGATGCCCACTTTCACCATTCTTATTTAACGTGGTACTTGAAGTCCTTGCCAGAGCAATTAGGCAAGAGAAAAAAATAAAAGGCATCCAAATTGGAAAAGAGGAAGTCAAATTATCCCTGTTTGCTGATGACATGATCTTATATCTAGAAAACCCTAAAGACTTCACCAAAAAATTCTTATATTTTATAAATGAATTCAGTAAGGTTTCAGGATACAAAATCAGTGTACAGAATCAGTAGTGTTTCTAGACACCGATAACAATCTAGTTGGGAACCAAACCAAGAAGGTAATCCCAAGGAGGTGAAACATCTCTACAAGGAAAACTACAAAACACTGATGAAAGAAGCTGTAGGTGACACAAACAAATAGAAAAGCATCTCATGCTCACAGAACAGAAGAAATAATCTCATTAAAATGACCATACAGCCCAAAGCAATCTACAGATTTAATGCAATCCCTATCAAAATACCAATCCCATTGAATTAGAAAAGAATTAGAAAAAACAATCCTAAAATTCATATGGAACCATAAAAGAGCCTGAATAGCCAAAGCAATCTTGAGCAAAAATAACAAAGCTGGAGGCATCACATTGCCTGACTTCAAATTATACTACCAGGATATAGTAACCAAAACAGCAGGATACGGGTATAAAAATAGATACAGAAATCAATAGAAAAGGGGCTGGCACGGTGGCTCACGCATGTAATCCTAGCACTCTGGGAGGCTGAGGTGGGAGGATCGCTCAAGGTCAGGAGTTTGAAACCAGCCTGAGCAAGAGCGAGACCCCGTCTCTACTAAAAATAGAAAGAAATTAATTGGCCAACTAAAAATATGTAGAAAAAATTAGCTGGGCATGGTGGGGCATGCATGTAGTCCCAAGCTACTTGGGAGGCTGAGGCAGTAGGATTGCTTGAGCCCATAAGTTTGAGGTTGCCATGAGCGAGGCTGATGCCATGGCACTCTAGCCTGGGCAACAGAGTGAGACTCTGTCTCAAAAAAAAAAAAAAAAAAAAAGAAATCAATGGAACAAAATAGAGAACCCAGAAATAAAGCCATATACTTATAGCCAACTGGTTTTTGAGAAAGTCAACAAGAATATACACTGTGGAAAGGACATCTTTTTCAATAAATGTTGCTGGGAAAAATGGACTGCCATTGCCATAAAATTGGACCTCTCTCTCACCATACACAAAAATCAACTTAAGATGAACTAAAGATTTGAATGTAAGATCTGAAACTATAAAAATACTAGAGGAAAACCTAGGCAAAAACTCTTCTGGAGATAAGTCTAAACAAAGAATTCATGACTAAGACCTCAAAAGCACAGTCAAAAAAAAAAAATAGACAAATGGGACTAAAAAGCTTCTGCACAGCAAAAAAAAATAAAATAAAATAATCACCGAGGCAAGCAGACAACCTGAAGAATGGGAGAAAATATTCACAAACTAGACATCCAACAATCTATCAAGAATTTAAAGGAACTCAAACAACTCTACAACAATAACAACAAAAAACCCACAAATAACCCCATTAAAAAGTGAGCTAAGGAACAAATAGACATTTCTCAAAAGAAGATAAACATGACCGGGTGTGGTGGCTTACCTTGTAATTGTAGCACTCTCAGAGGCCAAGGTGGGAGGATCGCTTGAGGTCAGGAATTCCAGACTGGCCTCAGCAAGAGTGAGACCCCGTCTCTACTAAAATTAAAAAGAAATTAGCCAGACAACTAAAAACAGAAAAAATTAGCCATGCGTGGTGGTGCACACTGTAGTCCTAGCTACTTGAGAGACTGAGGCAGGAGTATCACTTGAGCCCAGGAGTTTGAGTTGCTGTGAGCTAAGTAATGATGCCACAGAACTCTAGCCCAGGCAACAGAGCGAGACTCTGTCTCAATAATAATAATAAAAAAAAGACAAACAAATGGCAAAAATGCATATGAAAAAATGTTCAACATCACTAATCACCAGAGAAATTAAAACCACAATGTGATATCATATTACACAAATCAGAATGGCTATTATTAAAAAGACAAAAAATAAATGTGTGCAAGTATGTGGAGAAAATGGAACACTCATATACACTGTTGGTTGGAAGGTAAATTAGTGCAACCTCTATGGAAAACAGCATGGATATTTCTCAAAGAACTAAAAATAGAACTACCATACAATCTAGCAAGCCCACTACTGGGTATCTACCCAAAGGAAAAGAAATCAATATATAAAAATGGTACCTGCACTCATGCGTTTATCACAGCACTAGTCACAATAGCAAAGATATGGAATCAACCTGAGTGTCCATCAATGGAAGATCAGATAAAGAAACTGTGGGGGTGGACGCTGGGAGGTTGCTTGGTGGGTACAATGTACATTATTTAAGTGATGGATGCACTGAAGCCCCTGACTTAACCGCACTGCAATATATCAACGTAGCAAAATAGCCCTTGTACCCCAGAAACACATACAAATAAAAATTTTTTTAAATAAAATAAATGCTTTTACAGGTAGTTTATTTAATTTCAAATAACATCATCAGAACAGCATTATTATCCCTACTTTACAGATGATGAAAATGAGTTGCAGACACTGGCAACATGGGATCTCACACTGGAGAGATGAGAGTGCTAGTGCCCTAAAAGACTTAATGGAGCTAGTATTTAAAGGAGCATTTGCAGAATAGGCCTATTTTCATTTCCACATTTGAAATGGTATACAGGGATGAATATAGGTATACAGGCATGAGTGAATCACACTTCTCATTAGCACCATTGGACCATGTCAGGCTTTCTTCTTTTATTTTATTTTTTCCTTTCAGCTCTAATCTACTCTGCTGCACAAGAACCCAATCTAATGTGCCTGAGAGATTTCCTCAGATATGTATATATCTTTATAAGGCATATGGTGCTGTTATGTGTGTGTGTGCGCACGCAGGTTTTTAATGCACACAAATGGTATCGTACTGTAGAGCTTGTTACTTAGTTTTTAACTTAACACTTTGCTTTTAAGCTTTATCCTTGCAATTGTATACACCTCTGGTTGTTAGGCATCCACCATATTTTATTATTCTCTCTCTTGGTGGCAGACATCTAAGTTGCCTCCCACTCCACAAACAACACCGTGATGAATATCCTTGTTTTGGCCTTGTTATGCACTGTGCAAAAGTTTTTCTTGAGCGAATGGGTTGAGTGAATTTAATTTCACTAAATACTGCCAGATTGCTGTATCAATTTACGCTCCCACCAGCAGTGCCTGTTTTCTTTAAACTCTTCTGAGAGAAGCAGACATTTAGTTGATTGCTGTCACTTAATCATCATTATCCTAATCATTGCCATTTAATAAGAAGCGTTCTTGGAACTTTATTAGGGGCAGAAGGAACAGAGAATATACTCAAAATTGGGCCACAGAAAATTTTAATACCTCACATATCTGTCCCAGCAAATTGCATTGCAACTTGGATTTATATACTTGTATTTAAAAATGAGGCCGGGCGCGGTGGCTCACGCCTGTAATCCTCACACTCTGGGAGGCTGAGGACGGAGGATCTCTCAAGGTCAGGAGTTCGAGACCAGCCTGAGCAAGAGCGAGACCCCCGTCTCTACTAAAGATAGAAAGAAATTAACTGGACAACTAAAAATATATAGAAAAAATTAGCCGGGCATGGTGGTGCATGCCTGTAGTCCCAGCTACTCCAGGGGCTTAGGCAGGAGGATTGCTCGAACCAGGAGTTTTAGGTTGCTATGAGCTAGGCTGATGCCACGGCACTCTAGCCTGGGCAACAGAGTCAGACTCTGTCTCAAAATAAATAAACAAATAAAAAATAAAAATGAAACAGTATTTGTAATATCATTTCAGGTAAAAGAAAAACTTCCAGAAACAAAAGATAATTAAAACTTGTCCTTCCATAAAGGTAAAAATTGGATTTAAATAACTAGGCGGGAAATAGATATTTATATCACCAGCTTATTCACAAAGTAGAAACAAAACTCAAATATATTTTTTCCCAAGGTTATTATCTAGCAATGTATGCTATGGAGTTGTGGTTTAGCTGTTTCATGTATCCTTTAGGGAGGGTATTTCATAAGTAGTATCTACCATCTAAAATAAAAAATAAAAATTTAGATTTAACCAAACTGCAATCCCAAAGTTATCAAATCAAATCATTTGAATACTGTGCAATGTTGCCATTATTTGGTCATTCAGTGTCTCACACACTGAGGAGTGACTGGAGGAAGACAATGAAGATTGAATGAACAGATAGAATTATCCCTATATGTGGTTCATTCTTTTAATTCACATGGAGAGACCCCCATTGCTTTTTACTAGTGAGCTTCATTTTCTCTTCTGACCATCAGTCTGCACATTTCCATTTTAAGTTTCTTCATAAGAAAACTTTTCTCAATTTTCCATTAGAATTGTGTTGATCGATGATCTTTAAGTTTCATTCCACAGGGATTTCTGGTCAAAGCCCAGCTTTTTTTATTTTTATTTTTAATTGTATCTATTTATAAAGCCCAAACCTTTTATTGCCCTGTACATTTGATTGGAATCTTAGGTAATAAAGATTTAAAACGATGGGAAATCACTTTAATATTGAGAAGACATGGCCAAGAATGCATGTATACAATATGAGCAGTTATAAGAAGATTTATGCCCTGTAAAGCTTACACATATTTGGATGATTAAACTAAAATTAAAGATTGTCCCTGAGTATAATTCAATGGAAGCAAGTGTTTTTATATGCTTTTCATTCTTTTCTTATCATTACTAATTTAGCCTATGGTCTAGAGGTGCTTGCATAAAGTATTAGAAGGGATTGTCAAAATATTTGAAAAGTCAAAAATAGTTTCGTACAACAACTGCAAGGATATAATTATTTGAGATTAGGACACAGTTTCCTCTATCAGTTTACCTGGGATTCCTCCTCTGGGACATCATTTGGGGAGAAAAAAAATTGCAACATACGGCATTATCTAAAATGGGATGAAAAGTGGAAATTTGGCTTACCTGTGGTGTGTTTTGCCAAGGGAGTTGGTACAGAGTTGAAGGAACACCAAGCCAAACAGCAGCCAACATCATCCTAACTCATTGTGGCACTGATTTCTGGGACAGAAGTCAACCTACACTTCAACTAGGGATCCATTTAAAAGCAGCATAGATTTAGATTTTTTGCTTTGATTATTTTCCAGTGTTGCACAGTCAAAATGCTTTTTTGTTTTCTAAAAATAATTAAAGACGGTTCTGCGTGTGCAAACCCTTCAGTTAGCTGCAAAGAGACTGCTTAGTTTACAGGCTGTCGCCCAGGCAACCATCCACTGTGCGTTTAGCTTGGAGAATTGAAAGCAGGACAATCTCATCCAGGAAGGAAAACAAGTGGTGGATAGTCTTCCAAGTTGCTTTTTAAGTACTTAAAAGAGCTGGACCCCAGTGCACTGCCATGGTTGGCACAACTGCCATGATCACTTGAGCCACTCTCCAGGAAAGCTATGTATCTGTAGTCCCCGTTAGGTGCCGGAAAGTCCCCTTCCAAGTCTGAATATACATCACAGAGTGAGAATCCCGTTGATTACCCCTGAACTGGTTGTATTCTTAGACTCATACCTGAGAAAGCACCAGTGGACAGAAATCCTTATATTAGAACATATTTCCTATCTAGACAGGCTTATACTATTCTGAAGCAAAAGCTTTGGCAAATGGGTAGCATTTTTGTCTGACTCTTACGTGGTAATAAAACCAGCTGAAAGAGACTCAAATCATGGGCTACAAAACACATTCATGAGGAAGTAGACCCGGAGCACTTGAAAACATAATAAGGTCACCTGGCATTCATGTGCTGCTAGATTTTTTCCTGCCACTTACTGAAGGAGATAGGAGTTTCTCTTCTAAAGTAGTACGTAGCATTATATATTCTCAACTGACAGAAGTACAAATAGTTTAATACTAACAACAGCTGACATTTATCGAATGCTGACTAGGTTAGTCTTTTACACCATCGATGTCATTTAATCCTCACAGCAACTCTGCAGAGTTGATACAATAAACGCCATCATTCTCACGTTACAAAAGACAACATTGGGGCTTTGAAATTTTAAGCTGATAATGGTGGAGCTAGGGTTTGAACCTACACACCCTGACCACAATGCTAAAATTCCACTTTTACTATTCTAACACACATACGCACGCACTCACACACTCACACACACACTTCTCTAGTGAATGAAGACTTCAGGGCAAGACCCATTCACAGATCGTTAGGTCTGTGTATACTCTTTCATTGCCCAAGTTCAGCCTGAAGCTTAACACTAATCTAACCACACACAGCCTGTCACCGTTTTACTACCTATCCCCTACCTTGTTTCTACTCCCAGGAAGAATAGTACCCTCTCCCACCTTTTATGCCAAGAGAAAGTTATCGGTACTGTAGTTTCTGACTTTTGGGATTTCTGCGGGGTTACCCTAGGGCTCAGGCCGGGCCGCAATCCATAAATGTTTCAATTAGCTTCTCAAAAATAATCTTCCTCTTGTCTCTCACTTTGAGAGATAGCCAACATCATTCGAATCATGTTTTTTCAAGAAACTTAATTTTTCAGTAAAAGTGGAGGGACAGGCGTGTAAAACAAGGATAATATTAGGTGATAAGGCCACCACAGGGCTATGTAAAAAGCTCTGAGGGAGCATAGAAGGGGAGTAACTGACTTTCTGGGCGGGAGGTGGTGGATGTGTGTTGCCCAGGCTGCCATGATAAAATACCACAGACTCGGGAGCTTGAACAACAGAAATTTATTTTCTCACAGTTCTGAAGGACAGAAGCCTAAGACCAAGGTGTCAGCAGGGTTTGCTTTCTTCTGAGGCCTCTCTCCTTGGTTTGCAGGTGGCCACCTTCTCACTATGTCCTCACATGGTCTTCCCTGTGTACGTGGAAGTCCCCTGAGTCTTTCTGTGTGTCCTAATCTCTTCTCATAAGGGCAGCAGTCAAATTAGAACAGGGCCCACCCTAATGCCTAATTTTAACTTAATCACCTCTTCAAACATCCTATCCCCAAACACAGTCACATTCTGAGGTAATAGGGGGTAGGGCTTCAACATATGAATTTTTGGGAACATGATTCAGCCCATCATGGGGGTGCATAGGAAGTCTTCACAGAAGAGATAATATTTGAGATAAAATCTGGAGGACAAGTAGTTCACCAAGTAAACTATAGACACAAGGGTGTTGCAGGTAGACTAAGCAATAGAATGTCCAGAGAAAAGAAAAAGCTTAGAATGCTGAAAACAGTGTGTGTGTGTGTGTGTGTGTGTGTGTATGGTTGGAACACAGAATACCTGAGGGGAAGAGGGAAAGTGAAGTTATTTCCAACTGAATTGAGAGAGATATTAAAGGATTTTATTCAGGGAGATATATGATAAAATCTCTATTCTATAAAGTTTTTCCTGACTATAGGATTTAAAATGATTTAAAATTAATTGAAGGTGAGAGGGAGGTATAAAATTAGACGATTACTACATTGGGTCAGGGAAAAAAGTTTGGCGACTTAACCTAAGGCAATGACAGCAAAAATAATGAAAGGAGCTAAGTAAGGACATCAAAACAAACAAAGCATGTTTCAGGTTTTCAAGGAATACCATAGGCTAGGTTATTCAGACCAACTCTTCTATGAACAACAAATAAAAATCCTAGGTAAAATATTTTAGAGTTTTCTTTAAAGTAATGGAGAACTAACAAAGTAGTAAAAAATTATGAGGCCAAAATTTAAGTGAAAACAAGAACCCAGAGAGTCCAAGGATGAATGCTCTTATCATTTCTTTTCAACATTGAGCTGGAGACTTTATCCAGCACATTAAGGCAAAAGAAAAAGAAGGAAAAAACAAAAAGAAAGAAACAAAAAGTAAACATTGGAAAGAAAGAAACAAAATTGTCACTATTCACAGTTGATGTGAATGTGTATGTAGAAAATGCAAAAGTATTTATTGGTAAATTTTAAAAATTAATAAAATAGGTGTGCACACAGTGGTTTGCACTTGTAATGCCAGGTACTTAGGAAGCTGAAGGAGGAGGATCCCTTGAAGGCATGAGTTCAAGACCAGCCTGGGCAACATAAGAGACTCCTTCTCTGAAAAAAAAAATTAATAAAATAATTTAACAATGGGTTGAATACAAAATCAATATACTGAGATTAATATCTTGTATTTCTATATGCTAACAAAAATTTAAAAAATAAAAAATAAAATTTTTAAAAAGTTACCATTTCTAAGAGTCAATAAATATAAAATAACTAGTAATAAATCTAATGAAATATATCTAAGAATTTTATGGGGGAAACTGTTAAAATTTTATTCACAGACTTAAAGAAGATATAAATAATACAGAGATTTACTATGTTCATGGATTTGAAGGCTTATATTGTAATTTGGAAGATGTAAAATTTTCCGAATTGTTACAATCAAAATCATAGAAGTCATTTTAGGGGGCATTAATAAGCTGGTTTAAAAATTTATATGAAAATTTAAAAGGCTGAAAATAATCAAGATACTTTTCAAGAAGAATACAGTGAGAGGACTTTCTCTACTATTAGAATGGAATAGCAGAGAGGGTCCATAAACACACTTTACATCCAGGGACACTTGGTAAGGGACAGGGATTGCAAATCATCAGAGAAAGGATTGTCTTGTCAATAATGTGGAGCCAATAGAGTATCCATATGAGGGAAAAAATAGAACTCCTCCTTACACTATATGTAAAAATGAATCCCATGCCTTCAAGACCTAAATGTGAAAGGCAACATGAAAAACTTTTAGGAGAGAATATGGAAGACTATCTTCATGATTTCTTAAACAAGATACAAAACACACTAACCATAAAGCAAATGATTGAAATTTTAACTAAATCAAAATTAAGAACGTCTGTTCATAAAAACACATCATTAAAAGAAGCAATCGAGCAAGGTGGCTCACGCCTGTTATCTTAGCACTCTGGGAGGCTGAGGTGGGAGGATCACTCAAGTTCAGGAGTTCGAAACCAGCCTGAGCAAGAGTGAGACCCCGCCTCTACTAAAAATAGAAATTAATTGGCCAACTAAAAATATGTAGGAAAAATTAGCAAGACATGGTGGCGAGTGTCTGTAGTCCCAGCTACTTGGGAGGCTGAGGCAGAAGGATTACTTGAGCCCAGGAGTTTGAGGTTGCTGTGAGCTAGGCTGATGCCATGGCACTCTAGCCCAGGCAACAGAGTGAGACTCTGTCTCCAAAAAAAAAAAAAAAAAAAAAAGAGAGTAGCAGACACAGAAATGTGCCTCACTTAGAGCTCCCTTAAAGATTCACTGCCCAGCTGCAAAGAGTGTGGCCAGTGAGACAGCTTCCAGCTGTTAGCTTTATCAAGTTTGCATAATTATTAAGCCAAAGTCATGCTATTCTTGGGCTGGTTTCCACAGTCAAAAACGGAGCAAGCAGTGATAGCTAAGGTCACTCTTTTCTCAGGGAGGTCCTGGCCAACGAAAGACTGAGCAAGGCAATGGTATTACGTAAGAGGCTAGCAATTTCCACTCAATGGAGGATTCATTTAATGGAAAGTTTTTGCCCCAGTGCTTCCTGTTGGGGTGCAGAGACTTCATGGAGTTGGAATTGTTGTCTAATGGCAACCCCTGCTCAACCCTGCTTTTCCTTTCACAGGTATCACACCTCAATAAACTCTTTTCTGTCTCAGTGTCTGCTGTTTGAGAGCACCAGTCTGCAAAGGAAAAGGAAAAAAAAAAAGGGAAAAGGCAAGCCACAGAGTGGGAGAAGATATTTGCTACATATATAAAACATAAGGCTAATATGCAGAATATATAAGTAACTTTGAGATATCAATAAAGATAGCCCTATAGAAAAAAAATTGAAAATAATTTTCCACTCACAAAAAAAGGATATTTATTAGGTCATTAAATATGAAATGTCTGATTTTGAGTCAAAAGTTTTAGTTTATTATATCTCAAACAAGAAGCAGTACAATTAATCAAAGCATGTGCCTAAATTATTAACACAGTTTTGCCATCTTAACGGTAGCTTACTTATGCCAGCTGCGAAGAAGCCTGGAGAGCCAGTGTCGATGAAATCCTGAAAGGTGTTCCCCACAGCTTGTTGAGAATTGAATATTTTTCCTTGCGAGAAGTGGTCCAAAGCCTGGAAGAAGTGGTAGTCAGTTGGTGCAAGGTCTGGTAAATACAGTGGATGACAGAGACTTTCCAAGTCCAGCATTTGTAGTTTGAGCAGCATCGTGTTTTGAGACAGACATATGGTCTTGTAAGAGGATTGATCTGTCTCTATTGACCAATCTCAGGTGCTTAATTATAAGCATCCTCATCATTTCTTCCAACTGGTTTCAGTAAATATCCATTGTAATTGATTGACTAGGTTTTATGAAGCTGTAGTGGATAATACCAGATAAAAAAGAAGTGAATTTATTAAAAAGGCACATTAGAGAAGGATACTTAAGAGTTTTTTGTGGTTTTTTTTGAGACAGAATCTCGCTTTGTTGCCCAGGCTGGAGTGAAGTGCCGTGGCGTCAGCCTAGCTCACAGCAACCTCAAACTCCTGGGCTCAAGCGATCCTCCTGCCTCAGCCTCCCAAGTAGCTGGGACTACAGGCATGCGCCACCATGCCCGGCTAATTTTTTCTATATATATTATTAGTTGGTCAATTCATTTCTTTGTATTTATAGTAGAGACAGAGTCTCGCTCTTGCTCAGGCTGGTCCAGAACCCCTGACCTCGAGCAATCCGCCCGCCTCGGCCTCCCAGAGTGCTAGGATTACAGGCGTGAGCCACCGCGCCTGGCTGATACTTAAGAGTTTTAAGTGCTGGATTTAGTCCCAGAGTCGTTTTGCAGGGAGTCTGTAACCCAGGTGGATTGTCCTAACAGTCTTGGAACATGCGGATCAATGTCAAATTATATGCCTGTAGACTTGTTTTGGAAAATATGGTTCTGAATTAAGCTGGGTCAGTTTGTTTGGTACATCACAGTTTGGTACAATTTATCTGTTTTGTGAGTCAGGGAACAGTTTGTTTTGTAATCCATGGTTTCTGTTCCAGTTCTTAAATGGACAATTCGAAATGTATTTTGGAAGCAGAATTAACATGATACACTGAGAAGATGAGAATTGGGAGGTGAGGAATAGAAAGGAATCAAGGAAGACTCAAATTTGGGACTTAAGCAAATGTATGAATGGGGTTGTTATATAAAAATTGTAGGAGGCCATTATTTTGGTCTAAGCTATTACGCTAGGCCCCGGGACAGTCCAGACTAAATATCAAAATGAAGTCATTCATGCTGAGCTGTTAACTGACCTGAGAAATCAGGAGAAAGAGATAACAGCCTACCTTCACAAACAGGCTAGTTTCAATCAGCATGATAACAAAGTTTCTTCTGCCTTTAATCTTTACACAAAAGGCAAACTAGTCTGTAATTCCTCTGCACTTTGGGAGGCAATTTGGGAAGCTGAAGTAGGAGTGTCACTTGAGGCCAGGAGTTTGAGACCAGCCTGGGCAACATAGCAAGACTTCATCTCTACGCAAAAAAATTTTAAAACTTAGCCCGTTGTGGTGGTGTGTGCCTGTGGTCCCAGCCACCTGGGAGGCTGAGGTATAAGGATCACTTGAGCCCAGGAGTTTGAAGTTCCAGTGAGCTATGATCACTTCACTGCATTCCAGCCTGGGTGACACAGTGAAAATTTGTCTCTAAAAACAAAAAAGTTAACTTGAAGTAACCCGATGTTAACCAATCAGTTATTTCTCTTTTGTTCTGTTTACATTTCCCCTTTACAAAGGAAGTAACTTTGAAACGATCCATTCACTTTTTGTCTTTGTTTCTGATTCCTGAGTCCTTCTTTGTCTACAGAGCCAATTTCTTCTGCTCAACTCATTGGAACACTTATTCTGTTTTGTGGAATGAAGTGTTACCTGATTATGGAATCACAAATAAACACAACTGAGATCCTTAAACTAAATGTGTTATACGTTTTTCTTTTGTCAGGGTATAATTTGCTGAGATGCAGATAGTGGTAGAGGAAAGTTTAGATCAAAAAAAGGTCAAGAGTTATATTTGGGACCTGCTTAAGTTTGAGATGCTTGTTATATCAAATAAGCAGCTGGATATAGAAGTCTGCGGTTCAGAGGTACTATTTGGGTGAGGGAGAAAAATGTGAGAGTCATCTCCATATGGATAACATAAGGCCCTAGGATTGGGTGAGATTACCTGAAAGTATGCCTGAAGGGAAAAGGGGGGCCCATCCAACCATTCATTCATTCAACACTATATCTCAAGTGGCTTTTTAAATGGGCAAAGCATTACTCTGAGAACTGAGAAATGTCAGATAAACAAGATAGATAAGATATACAAATAAATAGGCAAGGTAATACCTGGTTATAAGTGCTACAAAGAAAATTAAAGTGATAGAGACTAACACTTGTGGCTTAATGGGGAATTTTATTATAATAGATTGTGTGCTCATGGAAGATCTCCTTGGGAGATGACATCTGACTTGTTATTTGAATGAAAAGAAGCAGCCAGGCCTTTGACAAGTTGGGGGCCGAGAGTTGTGGGTAGTGGGGACAGGTTGTGCAAGGGCCCTAAGTCATGTATAACATGCTCAAGTTACAGAAAGATGGAGCCTGGCGAAGGCGCCAGAATTGAGGTAGCAGGGGTATACATGGGCCAGGTCTTCAAGGCCCTATAGGTAAAGAGTTTGATTTTATTCCAAGGACGATATAAAACCATTAGAACATTTTACTCAAGAAGCAATAGTGTCTGATTTGGCTTTTTTAGAAGATCATGTGGGTAGTTTTATAGAGAAAAGATTGTAGGGCACAAGAATGGGAACAGAGGTGAATATAAAAGCAATTATACCAGTCTGAGCAACATAGCGAGATGCTGCCTCTAAAAAAACATATTTTTTTAATTAGCTGGGTGTGTTCACACACCCCTGTACTCCTGTACTCCCAGCTACTTGGGAGGCTGACACGGGAGGATTGCATGAGCTCAGGATTAGGCCACTACACTTCAGCCTGGGTGACAGAGCAAAGCCCAACGCTAAAAAAAAACATTGGTACTTGGTTTGCATAATTACCTGCCAAAGAATGAAAGCTTCAAAAGCAAAAAATATAAATTATTTTACAAGTACTCTTAGTTGAAGGACGTTCTTATGAGAAAATTTTGGGGGGAAACAAACACAGAGTGAAATAAAAGGCCTTGGGGAATGTTTGCTTGCCTGTGGGTCTCTATTATTTGTTTGGCCCAAAGAAACAAATTTGGGTTAACATTTTTATGGATTATGAGTAAAGATGCTTTAGCACCAAAATTCTAACAATTCCACTTCCCCTCACTCTGATCATAGTTAAATATGGAAAACTGTAGGCTTATGGGCTTCTTCCTCTTTCCTATGATGATCTGGTAGTGTTATGGAAGATGTGCACATAGGGGGCTTACTCCTTATCGAATATATAAATATTGGGCAGGAAGAAGTGAAGGCAGCTGTCCTGTGATTTATTTATATCCCATTGCTGAGGATGGAGGTGGGCGCTAGAGATGCTCTAGAAAGAAAGGAGATAGATGACTCTGCATTGTAAACATGTTGATAACTAGACCTTCTGGCCAATGTATTATGTTATTGGCTAAGAGGAGAGTCCTTATCTCTGAAATGCTTTTTGCAGGATATCCCTACTTTAGAATTACTTACGGTGAATCTATGGATTTAAGGAACACAACTTACTGAAAAACATCACAAAAGCTATTAGCTATCATATATGGCTGTAAAATTGAGATGTTTCATTACAGAGAGCCTATGTCTTATGTGGGAAGAAAGGCTCTGGGAGCTGCCCCCAGTGTCTCAGACCTCTCCCTCCTTGCCTGTTCCTGTTGATTGATCGTATTGTGAAATTATTAGTAAAGCATGATACTAGGTAAGATCTCTCATTATGTGAGTCCGATTGGGTAATGTGATCTTTTGTGTACAGACACACAGACACATTTATCTGGCTACTGAATGCAATTATCTTTGAAACATGCATTTGAGCCCCCTCCTACAGGTGATATCAGACACTAATATTTTAAGAGACAGAAGAACAGAGCAATTAAAATGATAAAGATAACAAAGATAACATTTTTGGTGAAAGGGGCCCTATCATAGAAGTTAGCATTACTTATCTCTCCTCCTCAATGTTACATAGTTATGTGATTTGGGCTTAGTTTTCGTACCTATAAAATGAAAGGGGTGGCCAGGTGTGGTGGCTCACCCCTGTAATCCTAGCACTCTGGGAGGCTGAGGTGGGAGGATCGCTCAAGGTGAGGAGTTCGAAACCAGCCTGAGCAAGAGCGAGACCCCCGTCTCTACTAAAAATAGAAATAAATTAATTGGCCAACTAAAAATATGTAGAAAAAATAAGCCGTGCATGGTGGTGCATGCCTGTAGTCCCAGCTACTCAGGAGGCTGAGGCAGAAGGATTGCTTGAGCCCAGGAGTTTGAGGTTGCTGTGAGCTAAGCTGATGCCATGGCACACTCTAGCCCAGGCAACAGAGTGAGGCTCTGTCTCAAAAAAAGAAAAGAAAAGAAAAGAAAGGGTTGTGTAACATGATTCCAGAAATCCCCTCTAGTTCTAAAAATCCGGGATTCCACGACAGTAAGTAAGAAAAACTATTTCTTCACACAAGAAAAACTAAGCCAAAAATAAGAATCACAACAGTGGTCAAGTCTTCCCTCTGGTGGTCAAAATGGTCAAATGCCTGCCCTCATTCAGCTCCACTCTCAAGGGCTTCAGTTCCTTCCTCCTAAGCCTCTAGTCTACTCCACTCCCACTTCATTTCGTACTTCTATGATGGCATTTAATAGAGCCAGCCTTGCTTTAGAGTTAATTCATCTCTCCATTAGATTCTACTTTAGGGAGGATAAGAAATGTGTTTTAATTATCTTTGTTTCCTCTATCGTGTTTATGTGTTTTACACATAGAAAGTTCTCAGAGAATGTTTCTAGAACTGAATGTATGCCCAGGAGTGCTCGATAACAGTGGAGAATCTCATGCGGTGCCATTTGGCTCACTCTAGCAGAAGGTTAAGTTCTCAGCAGAGCCATGTTGTTATCACATTCTGGTTAGGTGGAAAGGAGGAGAAATTATTTCAGGAAATAATAGTGTCAAATGAGGCCGTAAAGGAGGGGCTTGGAAGGGATGACAATTATAGTTTTGACTCTAATGTTAGCTGTAAGAGGAGAAGACAATGAATAATTTTGAAATGCTTGGACAATCCCAGTGTATTAACCAGAAAAGGATTAAAGGATTTTAAGTTTCTAAAGAGAGCTTTCCTGCTGAGGCAGCAGTGGTTTGAATGTGAGCTGTGTCTTCTGCATGTTAAACTTGACCTATTTGTCTCTTGCAACACAGTTGTGGGAAAAGGTGGAAGATTTTTCAGGAAGACCATGAAGAACCCTGTTGCTTTTAAGGAATACAACTTCCTAGAAGCACTTTTCCCTAAATCTCTTCTTTTCCACATGGAAGGTGGCAGAATGAATAGAGAATGGAAGGAAGGAGGCAAGATGAAGAAGGCATCTCAGTGAGGTGAGGAGAGATAAAGGTAGTCATTGAGAGCCAAGAGTCACAGAAGCCTGGAGAAATATGAAAGACCAGGATTTCCCTCACTCCTAATGGGTGGCCACTGGAATGATTAACTAAGGTGTTTCCTCACTCAGAAAGGCAACGTGAGCAGGCAGGTACCAAATTCTATGCCATGGAACCAAAGATAACATCTCTTAAAGTCTTGGCTTCCAAATATGGTTGACCATCAGCTTCATGTGGAGAGATTTTATAAAAACATAGCTTCTTAAAATTCCACAGAAAACCAAGCAAAATTTGAAATCTTTCTTTATCAGCAAGGAATGCAAAATGGCCAAAAAACACATATAAAATTGTCTAATCTGACCAGGAATCAGGAAAATGCAAATCAAACCATCATTTGCTCGTTATATTGGCAAAAATATAAAAGATTGACAGTTTAAAATGTGGTAGGGAACTTTGTACTCTTGTATACTATTAGCAAGTAGTAAATTAGTAAAGTTGATTTTGGACATTGCAATCTGTTTGTATCTATTACATTGCAAAATACATACACTCTTAAACCCAGCATTTCCATTTCTCACTATTTACCCTATAGTAATTCTCATACATGATCACAAAGATGCAGGTAGAATAAAATTTTACCCTAGTATCAAAAAAGACTTTTATTATGGAAATTTCAAACAAACCAAGTAAACAATGTAATATAGTGAATACTCATGTACTTCTTGCCCATTTAAGACTGTTATTAACAGCTGTAACAGTCAATAGTAAAAGGCCTACATGTCAAGACATGGGAGACAGTTAAACAAAAGTAGTACATCTATATCAGGCATCCTCAAACTATGGCCCGCGGGCCACATGAGGGTGTTTTTGCCTGTTTGTTTTTTTTACTTCGAAATGAGATATGTGCAGTGTGCATAGGAATTTGTTCATTTTTTAAAACTATAGTCTGGCCCTCCAACGGTCTGAGGGACAGTGAACTTGGCCCCCTGTTTAAAAAGTTTGAGGACCCCTGATCTACATTTTAAATTTTGGAATGCAGTGCAGTAGTATAAAAAAGAAGGAAAGAGCTTTATATTATGCCTTAAATGGACTCCAAGTCATATACTTAAGTTTAAAAAAAGCAAGTTGCCAAATAATTTCATATAGTATATGATACTGGTATGATGAGGAGGTTCAGAGAACATGCCCAGGGGCCAGTGCCCTACTGCTTACTAGGTGGGTGACTTGGGCAAATTGTCTATGTTCTTTCTGCCTCTGTTTCCTTATCTATAGCATATAAGGTTGCATGATGATAATATCTGCCTTATATAGGGTTGTTACAATAATTAAATGAGTTAATAGGAGTAAAGTCCTTAGAAGAACATTTACAATAAGTGCCACACTTTCTTCTTTGTGCAAAAAAGATCAAAAGATAGCAAAAACTATTTATTTCTCTATCTGAAAATATGTACATAGTAAGAAAGCAACTGAAAAGATTTGCACTTAGCTGGTAACAGGATTATATCTTGGGAAGTACAAGAATTAAAAAGACAGTCAATCGTTGGAAACTTTTGCAATGTGAAGACATTCCTATTACTTGTATAATACTTAAACAGTTTGAATTAAAATACAGATGCCCAGACTCTACCTTTGGGGGTAAACTGTTATGCGTATATCCAAAGAATATAAATGGAAGACATAAATGGAAGATGCAAGATCAACTGCAGCAACATAGTAGAAGTAGCGATGGAAGTCTTTAAACATTAGTAACTAGACTGAAGTGAATGTTAAAAGAAATTTGAACAGATCAGTAAATATTTGGAGACATTATTGCCATGAAAGTAGTAAGTGGGACTCGGAAAAGTATGACACAAAAGAACGTCAATGTGATGGTTTGAATGTCCCTTCCAAAACTCATGTTGAAACTTAATCCCAGGCCAGGCGCGGTGGCTCCAGCCTGTAATCCGAGCTCTCTGGGAGGCCGAGGTGGGCGGATCATTTGAGCTCAGGAGTTCGAGACCACCCTGAGCAAGAGCGAGACCCCACCTCTACTATAAATAGAAAGAAATTAATTGGCCAACTAATATATATAGAAAAAATTAGCCGGGCATGGTGGCACATGCCTGTAGTCCCAGCTACTTGGGAGGCTGAGGCAGCAGGATTGCTTGAGCCCAGGAGTTTGAGGTTGCTGTGAGCTAGGCTGACGCCACGGCACTTACTCTAGCCTGGGCAATAAAGTGAGACTCTGTCTCAAAAAAAAAAAAAAAAAAAGAAACTTAATCCCAATGCGGCAGTATTGAGAGTGGGGGCCTTTAAGAGGTGATTGGATCATGAGAACTCTGCCCATACAAATGGGTTAATCCACTCATGTATTAATAGATTAATGTGTTAATGGATTAATTAATTAAAGCGAATGGGGCTGGTGGCTTTATGAGAAGAGGAAGAGCGATCTGACCTAGCACACTTAGCTTCCTCTGCCATGTGATCCCCTGTGCCACCTCGGGACTTTACAGAGAGTCCCCACCAGCAAGAAGGCCCTCACCAGATGCACACCCCCACTTTGGATTTCTCAGTCTCCATAACTGTAAGAAATAAATTCTTCTTTTTTATAAATTACCCAGTTTCAGGTATTCTGTTATAAGCATCAGAAAGCGGACTAAGACAGTCAGGATAAGGCCTCAGATTTTGCATTTAGTATAATGCAAAAATAGAATAGCTACCATCCCAAACAAGGAAAGATTGGAGTTTAAATAGGAATATGTGTGTATAAAATATAGTAATTAGTTGTACATAGATATATGCACACACAAGTACATGCTTAGCAGAATATATTTATTTTCGAAACCTGTACAAAATTCTCATGACACATTTTTTTTTTTTTTTTTAGAGAGACTGGCTCTGTTACTCACACTAGAGTGCAGTGGTGGCATGATCATAGCTTACTGCAGCCTTGAACTCCTGGGCTCAAGAGATCCTCCCACCTTACCCTTCCAAAGAGCTGGGATCACAGGCGTGAGCCACCTTCCACAGCCTCATAACACTTTTTAATTAGTTACTTTGTCTCCCACATTCTGAATTCAAGAGTCATTAAAATGTTTTTTAAATATAGAAACACGTAAACCTGGACAAACTAAATCAACCTGCCAGGAAGTAATCATCTTGTCTGAACCTGCCAGACAACAAATTATAAATGTAAGGACTGGAACAAGCTGTTCTCCACTTATTATTACCATCTAGAAGAATTCAATTACTTTATATTTGAAACTTCCTGAGGGCAGGCATTTTGTTTTTATATTTTTGTTTCCTAGTTTCTGGAGCAGTACCAGGCACATAGCAGTTGCTTTTAACAAATGTTATTGAATTAAGAAATGGCAGAATGTATGGTGAATGAATGAAGATTGCATTATTTCTCTTGAAATTCTCTCGAGATTCCTTGCCTGGGTGACTATACCACTTTCTGATTCAAGAAAAAGTGGATTGGCCAGGCGCGGTGGCTCAAGCCTGTAATCCTAGCTCTCTGGGAGGCTGAGGTGGGCGGATCCTTTGAGCTCAGGAGTTCGAGACCAGCCTGAGCAAGAGCGAGACCCCGTCTCTACTATAAATAGAAAGAAATTAATTGGCCAACTAATATATATAGAAAAAATTCGCCGGGCATGGTGGCACGTGCCTGTAGTCCCAGCTACTTGCGAGGCTGAGGCAGCAGGATTGCTTGAGCCCAGGAGTTTGAGGTTGCTGTGAGCTAGGCTGACGCCACGGCACTAACTCTAGCCTGGGCAATAAAGTGAGACTCTGTCACAAAAAAAAAAAAAGAAAAAGTGGATTGCTTTTTTTTTTTTTTTTAAATATAAGTCATTGTACATGTGTTCTGAAAAGTCACTTGAATATTTTTCTGCTACTGATTTTACAAAGAGCTTTAAGAAGTTGGCTACCCATCATGCATCCCTTTCTAAACCATGTATAGTTACTTATGTCTCATCTCTAGGTGCCCAAACTGTGAGAACCCAGCAGGCAGGGATTATTCCTCTCGGAATCACTTGATAGAATTGACCATGCTGCCATGACAGTAGACACTTGATAAATATTATAACTGAATGAAAAAATGCTGTCTGATAATTTCGATTTAGAGAATTTCTCTCTGAAGAGTTCTTATTGTCATAGAAAGTCTTCCTCTTCCAGTTGTACTTTCTGTTGCAATCGCTCTTATGGCAGCATCACTGAGAATTCCCAATTCTCCCTACACAGAGGCCATCAAGATAGATGAGGCTGGTGTAGTCCCACGGTTGTTGCTCCTTTCACAAACAATGTTTGCTCCATTACTAAGACCTAATTAAACTGCTATGTCCCCATATTTCTCTGAGGACTAAGCTCAGGGTGATTTTTCCAGGTTTCTAATCTCTTAAATTGCCTATGAGTCAAAATATCTCCCCGCGGCCATTATTGGTAACACCTTGAAATAACTGAATTATGCCAGAGAGGAAACTCACTTGCACGGAAAAGCCCTTGCCTTTGGACGTGTAGCAAAATAGCTCTTAATAATGAAGAAACAGAATATTTTCTGCTTTGTGAACCAGTGAAAATCTAATAAAAGTGTGTCTCCCCTGGGTATTCTACATCATTAGCAGCCTGGCTTCATGCTTTGCTTTAACAAATAACTTATTTTAAAAATTTCTCCAGGGAGAAGACAGGGAGCCAAAAATATCTCGGAAGAAAACTTTACCTAGCAACCTGATAAAGCGGTTTCATACAGTTTCTAAAATTTAACTTCATGCAGGAAAGCCTTTGTGAATTTTTAGTTTCTGATTTTGGTATGTAATGAAACTTCTTCATGGCCAAGCAAGAAGGAAAAAAGTAATGTCTTGCATGTGAGCAGCACTTTATGGTTTTCATGGTACATTCATTATACCACAATTGACCATCTACTACATGCCAGGATAAAATTTTACATATGAACATAGAGTTTAAACTTTTCCACAATCTTATGTAGCAACAGCTATTATAAGATCCATTTTACTAATGGAGAAACAGGTTTAGAGGGATTAAATAATTTTCCCAAAGTCATATAGTTAATAAATGACTGAGCCTGGATCTTCTATCTGATATTAAAACCCTTACTTTGCTTGTTAAGAATGTTTTCTTTTCTCTCTCTCTCTTTCTCTTCTTCTTCTTCTTTTTTCTTTGAGACAAGAGTCTCACTGTTTGCCCAGGCTAGAGTGCTGTGGCATCAGCCTAGCTCACAGCAACCTCAAACTCCTGGGCTCAAGCAATCCTTCTGCCTCAGCCTCCTTAGTAGCTGGGACTACGGGCATGCGCCACCATGCCCAGCTAATTTTTTCTATATATTTTTAGTTGTCCAATTAATTGCTTTCTATTTTTTAGTAGAGATGGGGTCTCGCTCTTGTTCAGGCTGGTTTCAAACTCCTGATCTTGAGCAATCCGCCTGGCTCGGCCTCCCAGAGTGCTAGGATTATAGTTGTGAGCCACCGTGCCCAGCCTTCGTTTCTTTTTTTAGAGACAGGGTATACTGCTCTTTTGCCCAAGCTGGAGCGCAGTGGTGCAATCATAGCTCACTTAGCTCACTTCAGCCTCGAACTCCTGGGCTCAAGCAATCCTACTGCCTCAGCCTCCCAAGTAGCTGGGACTCAGCCTCCCAAGTGGCCCACACCTGGCTAATTTTTTTTTTTTTTTTTTTTTTTTAGAGACAGGGTCTTGCTATGGTGCCCAGCCTGGTCTCAAACTGTTAGCCTCAAGCAATCATCCTGCCTCAGCTTCCCAAAATGCTGAGATTACAGGTGTGAGCCACTGCACCCAACTGAGAATCTTAAAAGTGAACAAGAAACTCTTTTCCTTTTGTATGTACATATCTCAGTATGTCTGTATCCATCTTTTTCTTCCCTTCTTTCTCTTCTCAAAAAAGGCCAACCTTACCACATATGCCTCATTCCCTCCTGTCGGATATGCTCTGAATTCCTCATATTGCCTTGCTGCACAACCCAGGAGGTGCGATTCACAAGGTGCTCTCTGGGGGTGGCACCTCCTAAAGCAAGACTTCAGAACACAACGTGAGCAGTGTCCGCTGTAGTTGTGTGACCACCAGCTCTGTAGATTTCCTCCCCTGTCACCTTATTAAGAACTGTCTGCTTTGGCAGTTCCTCTACGGGAGTATTTCCACCAGCATACAAACATGTCTACTATTCTGTGCCCTGAAAGGAAACAAACAAAAAACCCAAGAAACAACAACAATCAATCGCCCTTGACTCTATATTCTTCTCTCATTTGCTTTTCAGCAGCAATCAATATTTACCATTTTGAAACAGTCTCCTCTCTTGGATTCTGTGCCACAACTATAAACCGAGTCCAGGCTCTTACGACTTGCCACAGGACAGCCAATAAGTTGAGAGACAAGGTTCTGGGGCCGGGAACGCAACTTTTATTTGGAGAGCCAGTAAACTGAGAAGATGGCAGACTAATGTCCTAAAGAACCATCCTAAGTTAGTATGGACTTTTGGCTCCTTTTCATGTTAAGGGGAGGACGGGGCCATTGTAAGAGGTAACTGAGGACCACAGACATCTGGATGTCAATGAGAGTCTGAGGAGGTTGTAAAACTTCTTTGCTCTTGGTCAGTTAACTTTGGATGATGTAGGTCAGGTCATGATGTTCCTATAAAGCTTCAACATAGCATTGCTACTTATGTGTATACTTTTGTTTATCTTCCTGGAAGTTAGTTTTGGGAAAGGGACCGTTATGATCTTTCTTTCAGGGTTGAATATAAACTAAATTCTTATTACAATTAGCTGACCTGCGTGCAGAGTCAAACAGAAGCTTTTAACTTAAAGGATATTCACGCAGCAGGTCAGAAACAAAATGGAGTTAGTCATGCTAAGCCTCCTCTCCAGTGTTATGTAACTCTTTCCTTGTTTTCCTCCTATTTTTCTAGGCATATCTCTCTCTTTTGCTGGATACTTTTCCTCTCTCCATTTTCTAAATATAAAATTTCTCCGGGCCCTTATGTGAGCTGCCGTTTCTTCTCTTCCTACATTCTCCTCACCTAGTCTTGTGGTTTAAAATACCATCTCAATTACCAAATTTGTATCTTCACATTTATATCTTCGCCCCAGGTCTTGCCTCTGAGTCCTATTCCTGTACCCAATTTTCTCCTTGACAACTCCCCAGGGATGTCTTACAAGACTGTCAAACTTAACACCTGCCAAACCAAGCTCTTGTTTTCTTGCTCTTTCCAGAGTTTCCCATCTCAGGAGATGGTACCCTTCCTGCACAGTTGCTTAGTCCAGAAACTGAAAATCATCCTTGACTCTTACCTTTCCCGTATCTTTGAATTCAATCCAGCAGTAAGCCCTGCCTTCCTTTCTCCAAAACACAAATCAAATCAGTTCACTTCATCTGCTGACCACCTGAGACGAAGCCTCTACACCCTTTCCCACTGGGCACTTTAATAGTCTACCAGCTGTTCCTACTTCTTCCTTTGCTCCCCTCCCATGTATTTTTCACACAGCATCTAGACTTGTGCAAAATGTAAATTGGGTCATATGTAAAGCCCTACCCTGGCCTAGAAGGCCCTATATGGTCTGTCCATTCATATCTCTCCAATTTCATCGCAAATGCTGTGCTTTCGGTGCAAGGCTCTTGTTTACTTCATTAGACAGATTGGACTTTCCTACTTAGGAGCCTCTAGATATGTTATTCTCTCTGCTTAGAAGCCTTCATTGGCCCTAACCTGGCTGCCTCCATCTTATACTTCAGCTCTCTTTCAAGATTCTTCTTGTTCAAGGTTACCACTGGCCTCCATAATGCTAATAGTGGTGCTGACATATGTAGCACCTCTTCTTTCTGTTCATGCAGCAAATTTCCAGTTTCCCTATGAGACTCTGAGTTCCTCAAAGTCAGAAAGTGTATCTACAATACATTTTCATATCCCTCGAGCCTAGCATAGTGCTTGGCTTCTAGCAGGTGTTTAACAAATGCTTGTAAATGAATGAAGGTGCAAGTTGAGGCCTCTTGGGAAAGATTGGTGCAGTAGTAACCCTCAGCCCCTCACCAGTGGAGTGGACACAAACTAGAAGTAACAATGACAGACGGGTTCATGGCTTGGCACTGGCAATAACAACCCGTTGTCAACATTCTTCTGACCTTTAGTTTTCTCATCTTGTCTATCTGCATCACCAAATTTTTGATATCTCTAATTCTTATGTTAATATTAAGCATTTTGTATTTATTATTACTTTCAAAAATAATTTTGTAGAGACAGGGTCTTGCTATGTGCCCAGGCTGGTCTTGAACTCCTGGCTTCAAGCAATCTTGCTCCTGCCTCTGCCTCTCAAAGTCCTGGGATTATAGGCAAGGGTAAGAATTTTTATTACTGAAGCTGCATTTCCTAGTACTCTACCTCCAAATTCTCTTTTTGGGATGCCAGACATATTAAGTGAAACTTAATTAAAAACAATTTTTTTTTTTGAGACAGTGTCCTTCTTTTGCTTGGGCTAGAGTGCAGTGGTGTCCTCAGAGCTCAACTTCAAACTCTTAGGCTCAAGCAATCCTCCTGCTGCAGCTTCCCAAATAGCTGGGGCTACAGGCATGTGCCACCATGCCTAGCTAATTTTTTTTTTTTAATTTGGTAGAGATAGCATCTCGCCATGTTGCTCAGGCTGGTCTCCAACTCCTGGGCTCTAGCAATTCTCCCACCTCACCCTCCCAAAGTCCTGGGAGGGTGAGGTGGGAGAATTGTTCTCCCACCAAAGTCCTTGCATTCTCCCAGGACTTTGGGCCCAGGAGTCCAGGTATGAGCCACCAGGCCCAGCCTAATTTTTTAAAGATTTTAATTATTAAACATTTCAAACATAAACAAAAGTAAATACCACAATAAACATCCATGTACCTATCACCAGCTTAAACAATTATCTACTCCTAACTTTTATTTCATTCCTAACCCTACCCACTTCCCCTTCCCATTACTTTGAAGCAAATCCTAGATGTGGTATCATTTCATTTGTAAATATTTCAGTATGTGTGAGATAGAATTCTTAGCTGCTGGCTGACACCCTTTCTGTTCTTCAGTGGATTAAAAAGTGAAGCGTTCATTGAACAGCATGTTGTTCTTCCCAGAAACTAGATAACTAGCATGATGATCCTATTTCATGACTTAGCACACTGGGTAGGATCTTTGAGGGGGCTTTTGGGGTGGGTTGGTATTACAGCACCTAGCCCAGTGTCTTGCAATCAATCAATAGAGGGTGAATGAAAACTGTTAAGAGAAAAACTTAAGACATATTAAATTTAACAGAGTTTAATTGAACAAGGAATGATTTGAGAATTGGGGAGTCCCCCAAACAAGAATAGGTTCAGAAGATTTTGGGGCTGCCACATGGTCAGATAATATTTATGGAAAGAAAAAGGAAAATGATGTACCGAAAATGGAAGTGAGGTACAGAAATAGCTGGATTAGCTACAAACGGCCATTTGCCTTATTTGAAGTCACCCAAGGGCTGCCTGTGATTGGCTGAAACTCTGTTAATTGGCACAAAAGTAGGTTATAGCATGTTTACACATCTAATTATGCTGTATAGAGAAATCTTTAGGCTGAACTTAAAATATGTAAGGGGGCAACTTTAAATTTAATAATTCTTCCCTTTTGGTTAACTTTAGGCATTGTACTTCACTCTGTCACCACAGTAAATGGACTCATTTGGTCTCAAGTCCCACTGGGAAATAGAACAGTGGATTTTGTAAGGTGGGACAAGGAAAAAGAACAACAGGAAAAACCCTAGTTACTTCGGGTTACTTTTTTGTAAGGATTGGTGGGAGAGGGGCTTCCTTACTATGTTGAAATCTCCTGTTTCCAGGAGGAAAAAAAAAAAAAACTGGTCTGTTTTGGGATCTATCTGCTTCTTCTAAGTTTCCGTTTGATTATGTAGCATTTGCTGTGACCCACTCCATTTTGGTTTGGTCTGTTGGGGCTTCTGCAGGTAGGTCAGTCCAGAACAATGGCCTCCCATAACTGTTTAACAAAACCCAATATGATCTAGGTTTTTCAATACACTCTTATCCACATGAGTCTAGGGCCTTGTTCCACTTCTTTGCTTTTGTTCCCTTTCCGCATTCATTACTCTACAGGAAATCTTCAAATTTATTAAACCAGTTTTAGAGGGAGTCGAGCACACACTAAATTCTTCCAGACCTGCGGGAACAAAAAGCAATTTCCCCTGCCCTAGGTGGGACTCACTAACAGAGGGCGGGGCCGCGTATAGGCTCCGCCCACGGCAGCTCGCCGCCCTCCCCAAGTCTAGTTTAGCTTTCCTTCCCGGCAGCCCTAGCGCCAACCCGAAGCTACTCAAGATGGCGGCCGACAGTGAGGTGAGCTCTGGTGCTTATCCCTGTCACTAAGTTCGTTCCCTCCGTGTCGTTTCCCCGGGGCTCAGTCTCTTTCTTTTCTTCCTCTTCCCGCAGCCTGAGTCCGAGGTATTTGAGATCACCGACTTCACCACGGCCTCGGAATGGGAAAGGTGAGTGAGTCGCATCTTTGCTTACCAGCCCTTTGGGCCCCCGTGTCCCCCAGCTGCTCCTCTAACCCAGCCACACTGCATGTGACGCCAGTTCTGCGTGAAAAATAAGAACCGTGGGCCCCGGGTCACCGCCTCCTCTCTTTCCTGGTCAGCCGCAAGCTGCTTCCGCGTCTCGCGTCTGGTAATCCCGCCCCGCCCCCGTCAGCCAAACCCTTGCGACTCAGGCTCTCATATAAAGTTTTGTTTTCTCTACTCTCAGACCACTTAACTTGGACCTTTGATTTTTCTGGTTGTTGCCCACCTGAAAGAACAATTTCCAAAGCTACCACTACTGTTTCTGTTTTCATTTCCGCTTAACTCATTTGTTATCGTTTAACTCATTTGTTATCGTAAGTATTAAACTTCGCAGATGCTTTTTGTTTTCCCGTGTATGTTAGTTATACCCTTTCTGGCCGAGGCCTTCCTGCAGACTACTGATGGTTGTCCATCTGCCACACTCCTACCATCTCCATCCTGTTTTTTAGAATAAGCTTTTTTTAAAAAGTCTGCACATGGCTTTGGAACACTTTGATTCAAATAGTTACATTTCAGTGGGTACTGTGCCCATCAAACTCAGGTGAACAGCTGTCTGGGTGAAACTGTTGTATCACTGAAATTTGTCGAAAGCCCAGTTTGTGGAGGAGTGATAGTGTAAATCGAGTAGTTTTCTGTTCTATGTCACAGAAACTCTTAAAGTTTTCTGGATATTGAGGTCAGTATTTAGACTGTTGCAACATATTGTCTTTCAGGGTGGGAGAGGAAATTTGTGGATCTCATGTCATTAGATGGCATAGGAAAATATAAAAGATCTATGCTTGAATAATAGTTTGACCTGTGGTACTCCCCCCCAGAAGAGTCAGTAAGATATAACCACACTGGCAAGACTTCATTGAGCAGATACTGTGTGTCCAGAGCTGTAAACTAGGGGAAAACTAAAAACTTGATCCATATGTTTTAAAAAAACCCCAAACTAGCAAATAGTTAAAATTTAAGCCAATTAGTACTAACCATAAACATAGTAATTTAAGTAGAGATGATATTGTTGTGGACTATAATAATTGGAGATATTTTCATAGAAAAGATGGCAATTGAGCTGGCCCTTGAAAGTGGAAAGTGGTTGGTTATACAGGAAAATGGACTGACATAAGCAGAGTCAAAGGAATATGAACCTTTGGGACTTCATGAAGAAATATATGTTCACTGGAGTGAATGCTACCTGTTGAAGGGAAATAGGAATATGGGATTAGGTCATAGACAGGCTCCAAAGCTAAGTAAAGGAATCCAGATTTGGTGTAGGCCTCACTCTCAAAGATTCTTAGTCTGTAGGTAGGTCTCAGGTGGGACCCAAAAATTTGCTTTTCTAACATGGTCCCAGGTATGCTGATGCTCTGGTCAGGAGACCATACTTAGAAAGAACCACTGTTTTAGACAACAGTGAGAGACCTTAATTTTAGAATGGCCAGGTGATATGATGAGAGTGGTTTCAGGACATGAGATAAAATAAAGGTGAGAGACTTACCTTGATTCATAGATTGGTGATTGTGGGACTGGGGAGAAAGGGAGTCTAGAAAGGGAGGATTGTAAGATATTTCAGAGATTTAGGTAGATGAGCATGAGGATACATAAGAGTGGGAAGAATCAAAACATGGAACTGCAGTTTTTTGCCTGAAAGAATGAAGATAAGGAAGTGTCAAAGTGAGAAGAGTCCAGTTCTGGACCTGTTGAATTTGAAGTAATGTAATGTCTTGAAGGTGGTTAGAAAAATGTTTTTCAGAGGGGACGGGTGTAAAAAAAAAAAGAAAAAAAAAAAAGAAAAAAAAAAAAAAGAAAGAAAAATGTTTTTCAAATCTTGGGTTGGGGTGAGGAACCATCAGAGTTTTGAATGGAGAAATGATCACTTCCCCTAGTTAAATATTTGAAATATTCTGAAGTGTCTTATTAAGTCCTTTAGCTCTGTATAGGAAAACATTGTTAACACAGTTAAGAGAACTATCACAAAGTAGGAAATTTGTTTTTTGACTTTTATGTTTTGTTTGTAGAGTGAAACTAGTGTTTTACAGTTTGTGAGAAATTAAGACTTTGGATCCTCTTAAATCTTTAGTTTAATGTTTGAGTGAAAGTTCTTATCACTACAGTATGTTATGAACCATATAGACAACTTATTGAGAGGACTGCATAGAAGCCCATAACTCTTTATTATTTATCTGTTGAAGAAATATTTATTGAATGACTATGTATTAAGCACAATATACAACATTAGAGATTTAGGGATGTGGTGGTTAGTAAAAACAGATGATGGTTTCTGCTCTTACTGTATGTACCATCTAGTAGAAGAGAGAGACAAGAATCAAATAATACAAATGAGTCTGTAATTACAAATTTACACAAGAGCTAGGCGGGGGGAAAGAATCCTGGTCTTAGAAGATAACAAAGTAACCTAATACAGAATAAAGAGTCAGGAAATAACCCTTCAGCTAAGACCTGGAGAGCTTTTAAGGAAAAAGTTACTTAATTTTTCTAGTCAAATCTCAATACTTGTGGGATAGAATCGAAATTTTCTCTTTTAGCTAGTACTAATAGAATTTATACAATAAGTATTTTAAGATATTCCTCCTTTAACTGTGAAAACTATATTTTAAATTATTTTTACTGTAATACCTCATAGTAGATAAAAAAATAAAAATCACCTGTGAACTTACCACCAGGAGATAACTACTATTAATTTTTTGGCATATTTCCTTCTAATCTGTGTCTGTTATAAACTTTTTGGGTCAAATCATATTACTACTTATTTCTATAGCTTTCACTTTTTCATTTAACATATGAACATTTTCCTATTTCCTCATTCTTCAAAACGTTTTTAGTGGGTGCCTACTAGTCCATTGAGGGGATATGTCATTAGTTTATAACTGTTTACTGCTGTTGGACATTAACTATCTGCCAGTTTCTCACCTTTAAAAGGGCAGTATACATTTCACACAATTTTTGCCCATCTATGGATATATGTAAAATTTTTCTTGTTTTGTAAACAAGTAAACTAGAGCATTCATTTCAGAACTAATAATTGTCATTTGACTACCTCCTCCAAAAGTGAATTTTAAAGAGGAATTAGGAGCAAATGCATCATAAAGTAATTTATCATTACTATCATTATATTAGAACAAATGTAAATATTAATTTATAATGTTACTGAAGGAAAAA
>VSMD01039283.1:0-10828 GCA_008750895.1 Mirza zaza
CCTGTAATCCTAGCACTCTGGGAGGCCGAGGCGGGTGGATTGCTTGAGGTCAGGAGTTCGAAACCAGCCTGAGCAAGAGCGAGACCCCATCTCTACTATAAAATAGAAAGAAATTAATTGGCCAACTAATATATAGAAAAAAAAATTAGCCGGGCATGGTGGCACATGCCTGTAGTCCCAGCTACTTGGGAGGCTGAGGCAGTAGGATCGCTTGAGCCCAGGAGTTTGAGGTTGCTGTGAGCTAGGCTGACGCCACGGCACTCACTCTAGCCTGGGCAACAAAGCGAGACTCTGTCTCAAAAAAAAAAAAAAAATATATATATATATATATATATATGTATCTTGCAAGTAGATAATTCATGAAAAACAAGTCTCCTGTGAGCCCTTTACCCCAGCCACCCGCTTCCCCTAGAGTTGACTACTATTAGTTTTTTGTAAATCCTTCTAGGCATATTTTGTATATATACGTTCATGTGTGTATATCTATATAGAGAATTACTTTTAAACTCATGCTGTTCTGTACCTTGATTAAAATTAGCACAAAATTTGTTTTGCTAGTCTTCTTGAAATTTAACTTGGTCACTTTTTAATTTAATTTTTTAATTTGTTCGCTGAATTATTTTACCTTAAAAAAAGTGAGTTTTTATCTCTTGAAGGACATGTAGATTGCCATACAGATGTTCAGATGTTTTCTCTGCTGGATATGATTATGGACAAAACGATTATTTGAGCTTTTTTTTAAAAAACTATAAATCATGACCTGCTTGCACTTTCCTTCTTAAAGGGAATGCTGAACACAGTAAAAATTAATTTCGTCATCTTCATGTAACCTAAAAGAAAATGGGATATCTAGGTTGTTTTGATCTAGCAAATATAGTGCAACCATGGAATAATGCCTATTAAGTACACTAATTTTGCTAAGAAGCATGGTTATTAGGGAATATTGTGGTACAAATTGTGCTAAATTAAAAATTACTTGTTTAACACATCTGCTTGCTAATTGGAAATGCCTTGGTGCATTGTATAGTGTTCATCAGTTCTGCAGATTGTACCTTTATAGTATTAATGTTTGTAGGGGGCACTCTTAAAATATGTTTCATTTTGAGAAGTGTTGAGTTCATCTATTTTGTTCTTCAACAAAGGAATGGGGGAAGGTGGTCTTTTCCTGGAATTCAATTAGAATATGATGTTAGATCTAGAGAGGAAAAAAAGCAAATTGTTTTCAGTAATTTATGAGTATTGCCCTAGAAGGCTTTAATATTTTCAGTTTTATATTGCCTTCCTTTCAGTTGCAAAGTGTAAGTGGACAGAATTGTGCAACTGCTAGTATTAATCATTACAAAAACTACCATTTGCATGACTGCTCTGTGGCTGTCTCTCAGCTCAGAGTTTTAAGTTTCATTCAGCAATTAATTGTCACAGTAATCCTGTGAGGTCAGTATTCTGCACTTAAGGACTGCAGTTCACAAAGTTACAGAAGTAATATACAATTTGGACAAGGTAAAGTGGTTACCTATGATTGGAAACCAGATCTATTTGATCTAAAAGCCATCTTACTCTTTACTAGGCTTATATGAAAAGTTAAAGTTTTGATAGAATCATAGTTGTTTTCTTCCTTCTTGCTGAAAATGGCTTTAAAGATCATTTTAGCTTAAACCAGTAGCTGGCCAATGAAGAGATAAGTTCCAAGTATAAAAGGCCATGACCATGTTCTTGGACTCCTAATGAGGTGATTTTTCAAAAGAAACTTAATTGTTTTGTTAAAATTTGTAGTTGAATGATTTTATAGAAACCATGGTTTCAAATGTAAAGTCTGAAAAGGAAAAGCTGGTTGTTTGCTATATCTGTCTACCTGCCTGTCTGCCATCCATCTATCCATCCATCTCTCCATTAGACCTAGAGAAATGAGTAATGATGTTTTTTATATTCATCAACTTCTTAGATGTTTAATTTTGGTTAGTGGTCTTAGAGCTTAGGTGGTAGAATGTTTGGAAGTGAAGGGAGTTGAAGAGTAATTGGTACAGTAAAGTTTATGGTGAGTGAAATTTATTATTCTCTTTATAGTGTCAAAAGACTTCCACTATTCCCTCCTTAGCTTCTTGCTTCTTGTTCTTTACCTTCTCTTTCCTCGAAGCTGCCTGAGCCTGTACAGTAAAGCTTTCATTTAAAGGGATACTTATCATTCCTTTTCAGCACTGTTACGTGTACATCTTTTGTAGTCATTATGAGTCAAAACCATTACCTTGAGCATGAAATAAAAGACAGAGAAACCAAAGTTGAGAAAACAGTTCGTTTTATAGAATGTCAATGTTTAGTTTAGGATGGCCCCACAGTGTGCTTGTCTGTGGAGGAGCATTTGCACCGTGTGCACTGCTGGTTCTGCCCAGTGTGCGGATCTACTGGCCATGCTTTCTCTCCTCTGAGAGTGTACTGTAGCATAGCATGCAGAAAGTATGTGTTCACTGTGTACTATGATTTTTTTAAACATATATATATAATTTTTTTAGTAAGGAAAACATTTCAGAAAACAAAAACAAATCGGTGTTTTGCAGAGTGGTACTAAGAAGATATATGTATGTTAAAATTGCAGTTGGACATTTATTTTTTGGTGGGGGAATACATTAATTGTAGTCATTTTTCACCAAATTAAAGTTTATTTGTCATTGTGAGGTATAATGACATTAAGCTAGTCAGGAAGCTTTTCTTAAAAATTTGTGCCCCATTGTTGGCATTTGTGTAGAAGAAAAATCAACAATAGCTATGGAGGCACTGGCTGCCTCTTGGCAGGTAGGGGACAGTGAAGAAAGAGGAATCTGGCCATGAAGCTGTTTACCTATTCAAGCACTGCTAGTGGGTTTTGTAAGCTGCTATTGTTAGTATTTCTTTGTCATCAGCAGATGGCAGTTTACTAATTTGGACAATCACCTGCTGAGTTCTATAATGGCATCGATTACATAAGCATACCCTATTGAAAATGGTTATAATATATCCAAGAGTGATTTAATCTTGTTTCTAGGACAGTCGTGCTGCTTTTTAAAAGCTGGTTCAGAATATGCAATTTACCAAGGTATATTTGTGTTTTTAGCTTTTATTTTTATTTTTTTTAGAAACAGGGTCTTCCTCTGTCTTCCAGGCTAGTGAGATCATAGCTCACTGCAGCCTCAAACTCCTAGGCTCAAGGGATCCTCCTGGCTTAGCCTCCCAAGTAGCTAGGACTACCGGCACACCTCATCATGCCTGGCTAATTTATTTTTTTTATAGAGATGGGGTCTCACTATGTTGCCTAGACTGGTCTCAACTCCTGGCTTCAAGCAGTCTTTGCCTCTACTTCCTCAAGCACTGGGGTTACAAGCGTGAGCCACCACATCTGGCTGTTTTTTATTTTAAGGAGTGGGATCAGGTGCTATTCTTGTTCCCCTAGAACTCAATTAAAAGACATTAACTACAATTCTAAGACTAAATTATGTTGGGAAAGATCACAAAATTCTTTTAGTGTAGAAAACAGATAGTAGATTTCAAAGAAAGACTTTGACAGTGCTCTGTTTAACATATATTTATATTATTGATCTAAATTAAGGATTAAGTGAGCCATAAATTATTGATATTATTTAATAAGAGATAAACAGAAAGAATAATATTTTGACACTAGTTTCCTAAGCAGCATTGCTAATATTTGACACATAATTGTTTCATGAGACACTGAAAGTTTAGTTTCAATCCTGTGACTTCTAAAAAGTGGAAAAATATTTAAATAAAAAAATATATAAAATCTATATTGTAATTTCTCTTAATATTGCCCTATATTTTATGTATGTCTCAGTTATTCTTGTTCCCTGTAAACCTCTTACAAATAGATTCAATTCAGAAGTAATTAAAATGTTGATTCATCACATATAACAAAATGGCTAAAATTAAAAAAGACTAGCAGCATCAAATGTTGGCAAAGGATATAACTAGAGCTTATAAATTCTTGATGGGGATGTCAGATGGTACAACCACTTTGGAAAAGGTCTGGCAGTTGCTTATGAAACTAAATATATACCTACCCTGTGGCCCAACCCTTCCACTCTTAGGTATTTATCCAAGAGAAATTAAAACATACATTCATAGGAGCTCTTGTTCATAGTCACTAAAAACCGGAAACAGCCCAGTTGTCCATTAATAAGAGTATGATACAGTGGGATATTACTGAACAATGGAAAGAAACAGACTACTAATATACGCCACACCGTGGGATGAATCTCAGAAACATGCTGAGTAAAAGAAGCCTTACTCAAAAGAGTACATATTCTTACGTTCCCATTGAGATGGTACTTCAGAACAGGCAAAACTAATTTGTGATAGAAAAAATATGAGACCAGTGGTTGCCTCTAGAGGTAATGGAGGTGGGGATTGACTGGGAAGGGCATGAGGGAACCATCCGGGGTGATGATTCTCTTCTATATCTTAATAGTGATTTGTGTCATGTAGGTGTATGCATTTGTCAGAAACTCAGTGTACACTTAAGATTTGCATTTTTTTGTGTATTTAAATTTTACCTCAGAAGAAAAATGTAAACAAATATGGAATTTCAGTTCATATGCATGCTGTAATATTTAGAAGTGTACTGATTTCTCCAATTTACTTTGAGGTGTGTGAAAAGATAACACAGGGAAGGATGGGGAAATAAGTGATAAAGTACAGTAGAATGTTAATGGTAGACTCATAAGATACAGATGTTTACAAATGCTGAACTTTGCTATGTGTTTGAAAGTTTTTATAATTATTGGCAAAATATTAATGGATAATGGAACTATTAATGGTCTGTTCATGCATGATTTATTATTTTATAAACTTTGTTTCTCTTTGCTTCAGTGATATTCTGAATTTATATATAAACATGTGGCTGAGAATTTATCTGTATTATTATACTAAATCATAGTCTCATTTGAGAAGTTACAGTACAGAGAGGTATCATTCTACGTTATTAGTACAGTTGTCTTTCTTTGGGGGTGTCATCACAGGTTTCCTCTGCTGTGTCTTCAGATAGAGTGTTATAAATCAAGTGGCTTCTCTGGGATTTTATTGCATGTTGTTTATATGATACCTTTTTTGTTTTTTCTTTAATAGGGAAGAGGGACGGAACAGTAAAAATTTCCCAATTTCAGGTCTCACTGAATATGGACGTTGGAATTAGATGGACCAGAGTTTGAATCCCATCTTAGTCACAGCTTAGTTGTTTTAACTACTTTGAACCTCCTTTTCCTCATCTTTAAAATTGTGATGGCAACTATTTCATAGAGTTTGTTATAAATATTAAATACTGCTTGTAAAGTACTTTGTAAAGTAATAGTGAATAAACAGAGCTATGAGGGAATACATAAATTGTTGGAAACAGACTTTATAAGACTCTTCCAGGTTGTTTGAATAGGAAGTAAAGCAATAAGGTAATATGCTTAAATTAAAATAAGCCAAATGTATGACTGACTCTGAATGGACACTTACAACCCAGGAACATTACCTCGGAAATCTCTGGATTCCTTAAGACTTTGGATCAATGGGCTGCTATAGAAATAACCAATTGTGATGGTGCTTAACGTTTTAGAGCACTGCTTGGGATTGAGAAGTTAAAGTAATAAAATTTTTTTTGTGTGGTGCCCAGCATCCATTACCTTACTTCCAGCCACAGCCTGACTTGCTTTTTTGGGGCACATCCTTTCTCTAGTGTGTGTGCTTCTGGGGACATTGACTCAATGCCCTGTTTCAGAAGTAACTCAGGTCTGGCCTAGTAAAGCATTACATGTCTCTGGCTACAGTGATTGACGCAAGATAGGTACATGACCCAAGCCAAGCCATCAGAGATAGGAAGACATTCTGGGCCTTTTGTTGACAATATTGTAGAAGCTGAAAAAGGCCTATGACTCTGTGCCCCTAAAACTGCTGGGGACTGACTGTCACATGAAGCCTGAGAATGAACCCAGTCCAGAAGAAGCAGAGTTGGGAGAAAGTCTGAGTCAGTCATGCTTGTTTTGTTTTTTTACTTATTCCAGTTTCAGTTAGGTTTTCTGTCACTTGCATCTGCAAGAATCCTGCACATAGTTACTCATCCAGTGTATTATCTATTAGTAGTATGGCTTAAGGGCTCCTTTACGTACTAATTCCATAGTTATGCTTTTATGTTTCTACACCCACATATACATTGCTTGTATAGTGGTTAATCTACTGGTTAGATTTAAAGTTCTTTGATGGAACTAGTTTATTCCTGTTATACATGCTTTTCATCCTCATTAGAATATCTATATGCTGTCCAGTAGAGTAGACACTAGCCTTATGTCGTTGTTGAACGTCTGAAATGTGACTAGTCCCAATTAAGATATGATGTAAGCATAAAATATACACTGAATTTCAAAGACCTAGTATGAGAAAAGAATGTTAAGATATCTCAATAATGTTGATTCATGTTGAGATGATAATTTTGGATACATAGGATTAAATAAATATTCGTTAATGTTTCTTTTTTCTTAATGTAGTTACTGCAAAAGGTAAATTATATGTGCCTCACATAATATTTCTATTTGTGTCATTTGCTAATTAATGTCTTTGTACTCGACTAAGCTCTATGAGCTCTCCAAAGTAACCCTATCGCCTAGCACAGTGTCTGGCATGCCGCATATAATCAACAAATATTTGTGGAATGAGTTGTGAATTCTCTGGTGCTTACTTTTTGTACCTGGTAGTTACCAGCCGTGCTAGTTAACTGATAGGGAAAAACAAGATAAGGTGTTTTTAAAAAACACATTATGTTTTACTCTTAGATTTTCTTCATCTAGACTGTTTCCATAGAAACAGCAACCAAAAGATTGTCAGGGTTGCTGAATGTTGTTTGGGGTGATATTCACTGCCTTTGTTAACCAAGACCCCCAAGCTTAAACATTTAGATACATGTTTCTTGAGTTTTAGAATTTCTTTTTTCCATTAAAATAGTTTGCAGGAATGAAAGAGTTGTCAAAGCATGGGTGCTATTCTGTTTCTATCAGAAACCTTTGTTGTTGTTGTTGGTTTATATTATCTATTACTAACTTATTTTTCTTAATGATTGCTTTGTAAATATGGATTACTAATTGACTTTTACCTTGTTAGAACATAAATTATATTGTCTGTAACATAAATGAACTTCTCTTACTACTATCATAAATTTAGATTGCTTTGAGGATGCTAGTAGGTAGGGACAGAGGCAGTTATATCCAAAATTGTTTGTATAACCCAAAGCCAATGATAAGAAAAAACAAATAGGATTCCAGATCTTGAGGCCTTAATTTATGAGGTAGTAGTCAGTGCCCTTACATGACAGTGTTGTTCTAATGAGGAAACAGAAAGGCTCCTTGTAATACCTGTTCCTTAAAGCCCTAGAAGGAAAGCTTTAAACCTGGTTAAAACATTTCATTATAGACCCTTTTATATATGAAGGTTGCATTCGGAGCTTTGTAAAAATTTTGTGCCCCGTCACAAATACGAGTGAATGTTTTCCAAAAAGCTTTGAGAGAGACTGATGGGCAGCTCAAAATTTGAGATGCTATTCGGTTTTATGTTCATTCAAATTGATTTTGATATCTTAACACAGAAGCACAAAATTATTTGAATTTTGTAGATGTAGAAAGGAATGCCAATTTTGAAGGCTCCCATTTTATTACAGTAACAGTAAAAAATGAAAAAACAAAATTGTGAGGAATTTTTGTGAGACTAAGAAATGAGGTCCATCTAGCATTTTGGCCTTATTAACTAGCAGAATGTGTTTTCTTCTGGAAATTAGCCTCCCTGATGCTGACAACAGAAAATAAATAATTTCCTTATGGTTCTATCATTCATTTATTTATGTAAACATGTATATACATATATACATGTTGATATGAATATATACCTGTATATGTGTATATGAATATACATATTTTTTGGTTTGTGCAGCCCGTACATATTACTATCTACTTTAAGTGCAATATGTACTTTAAAAATTACAGCTGCGGAATCAGACTGCCTGATTAGGATTGTGTTTCTATCAGTTACTAGCTTTGGATCTTGAGCAAGTTACTTAATCACTCTCAGTTTTCTCATCTGAAAAATAGGGAGGAAAGTGAGAATACTGTCCAACTCAGGGTTATTATGAGGATTAAATCTGTTATTTCTCCATCTCAGTTGATACCATGCATACATAGTAAGCACTCAGTAAATGTTAGCTATTATAATCTGCCCAAATCCATTCCTTTTAGATGTCAAAATTGACCCCCTGTTTAATTTAGACTGCATATGACTCTATGAAGTCAGTCTTATTCCCTTTTGTCTAACAACAAATATCCTAATATTCTGTCCTTATCCCATGTTCTTGTCTTTTCACCCCTAGTAGTGGCCTACCTCTCAACCTTTTTCTGACTATACTGTATTTTTCTTTAGGTAATTAATTGGGCATTGATATTTCTGCCAGGTGTGAGCCATAGCTGTTGACTATGATGGTTGTTTGTCCCTTTCTTTTTATTAAGCAGTGGTGAGACACTGCCAGCCCCCCAAGTGGTGTGCTAGAATATGTGAGCTGGAAGAAGCTTTGCAGAGTATCTAGCCTAGTGTATTTATAGCGTAAAATGTTAAATGGACTATTAAGTTTTGACTTTTTGAAACTATCGGGAAATTCTTATTTTTATGAGAAACTGCTTATATTTACTGAGAAACTACAGTTGGATTGTAGGGAATATAGGTATATTTTGATGGGAAATATGAGAAAAATCTGCCTATGGTTCTTTTTTCTTTGATATGTCTGTGGTGGTTTTGGTATGCTACCACCTTGTCTGACCCTCTTGTTTCTCTCTCTCTAAAATTTTTATATTCTAAAGTGTTCAAATCCATTCCTCCTCAGACTATTCCTAATCATTACCTTAGTTAAGGTTTCTCATTGTCATTCACCTTGGCCATTGCAATAACTTCCTGTTTTGTTTCATTTCATTATTGCCATACCCCCCTTACCTATACCACACCCTGCTGCCAGTTACCCACCCTGACTCGTAGATCTAGTCAAATGATTTCTCTACTTGGAACTCTTGCCTTCGCTCTCTGTACACAGTCCAGCCCTCAGACCCTCTCTCTGTCCATCTACCCCCTCACATGCCAACACCCACATGTGGTGCTCTGATTATTGCCAAAATACTTTACATATTTAAAGCTGTTGTCCCTTATCCTCCATAACTGCCCATTAAGAGTCTCCCTGTTGTTTCTGAACCATTGCACTCCTCCAGGAAACTTTTCTAAATTACCACAGTAGAAATTACTTTATGTGTCCATATGGGGGTCAAGAAGAAGGCAAAAGCAGTCTTGAATAATTGGAACCCTCTGCCAGGTTGTCTGATGTCAATTTGTTTTCTGGCACTGATGCTTCTATGTCGTCTTCCTCCCTCTGGCACTGGTTCAGAAGCACTTATCTACATCAAGTCATCTTCTGTTAATTCCTCTGGTGTGGTTTCTATTAGCTCTTAAATTTCTCCAAGATCTATCTCTTGAAACCAACCCTTCACCCCCTGCCTTTGTTTGCCATATTCACAATCTTTCATGATTTCCTTGATTGACTCTGTCGTAAATCCTGCAAAGTCAGGCACAACATCTGGACACAGTTTTCTCCAGCAGGAATTTATTGTTTCAGGCTTGATGGCTTTCATGGCTTTTTCTGTAACCACTAAGGCATCTTCAGTGGTGTAATCCTTCCAAACTTTCACATTTTCTCTATTGGAATTCTCTTCCATAGCGTTGACTATCCTTTCCATAGAGTATCATGTATAATGAGCTTTAAAGATCTTTATGACCCCCTGGTCTAGAGGCTGAGCTAGAGACTTGTTTGAGGGCAGGTAGATCAGTTTGACACCTTCTTGAGTTGTGAACTCATGGGATTCTGGGTGGTCAGGGGCATTGTCCAATATCAAAAGAACTTTAAAAGGCAGTCCTTTACTGGCTGGGTACTTCCTGACTTCAGGGAGGAAACATCATCAATGGAACTAATCCAGAAAAAGGGTTCTCCTCGTCAAGGCCTTCTTGTTATATAACCCAGGGACTGACAGCTGATGTATATCTTTTCCCTTCAAGGTTTGGGGATTAGTAGCTTTATAGATAAAGGCAGTCCTGGTCATAAACACGACTGCATTTGCACAGAACAGTAGAGTTAGCTTATCTGTTCCTGCTTTAAATCCTGGTGCTTGCTTCTCTTCCTTACTTATAAATGTCCTTTGTGACATATAAAAACCTGTTCAGGCAGATATTCTTTCTCCTCAGTGATTTTTCTTAATGGCATCCAGGAACTCGTCTCCTGCCTCTTGGCAGAAGGTGCTTCTGTTATCTTGACATATTTAAAGCTACACCTCTTTCTAACATTATCAAGCCATCCTTTGCTGGCATTAAATTCTCCAGCTTTAGATCCTTCACCTTCCCTTTTTTTTTTTTTTTTGAGACAGAGTCTCACTTTGGTGCCCAGGCTAGAGTGAGTGCCGTGGCATCAGCCTAGCTCACAGCAACCTCAATCTCCTGGGCTCAAGCGATCCTACTGTCTTAGCCTCCCGAGTAGCTGGGACTACAGGCATGCACCACCATGCTCGGCTAATTTTTTCTATATATATTTTTTTAGTTGGTCAATTAATTTCTTTCTATTTTTAGTAGAGACGGGGTCTCGCTCAGGCTGGTTTTGAACTCCCGACCTTGAGCAATCCACCCGCCTCGGCCTCCCAGAGTGCTAGGATTACAGGCTTGAGCCACCGCGCCTGGCCACCTTCCTTTTTTTTTAAGTGGCCATATAATGACTGCTCTTTCTCGAGTCATATTAGTT